>JAAMXV010000669.1:0-102181 GCA_019693495.1 Axilococcus clingmanii
GTAGCGGCAGCAGCTGGGGCAGCAGCCGGGGTTGCGGCCGGTGCTCCTCCACCAACCTTGGCCTTGGCAGCCTCGACATCAGATTCACTCTCAGCAATGAAAGCAATGGCAGTTCCTACGGTAGCCACACCACCTTCAGGGATGGATATAGCAGCCAAGATTCCCTCGCTAAAAGACTCTACATCCATATCAGCCTTATCTGCAAAAAACAATAGGTTAACAATCAAAATCATCAGCCGATCAGTGGTTAAAAACAGATGTCTCTCTGTCTATAAAGCTGATGCATTGCTATTCTATACGCCATCTGGTCTATAAGGACCATTAGAAGCATACAATTGCACTACTTACCGGACTCAACGACAACAATGGCTTCTCCCTTCTTGACCTTGTCACCTGGAGCTTTCAACCAGCTCACAATCTTGCCTTCTGTCATGGTAGAGGAAAGAGCGGGCATAAATACATCCTTCACGGCGTTCTGGGTCTGCAATGTGCGTCTGGACCGGCGAGGAGCTACAGCGGTGGGAGGGGCTAAGCCCACGCCCTTTTTAATGGCGTTGATGGTCAGGCTAGAAATGCTTGACATATTACTAAAGATCGAAATTAGGCGAAATGCGACTGTCGCTGATAATCACGACTATTTATTTCTGGCACTGGGGCTGATGCTATCAAGCGAAGAAAGCATGAGCAGCTTTACAATTCATAAGAGTGTGTTCAGATGCACTTTTTGACTTTCTACACTCTTGAACCCTGCTTCCTCCTTCTCTCTCTCCGTCTTCTTCAGTCTGGAAGCTTTCAAACACAATTTATCCACCACGAGCTCTCCCAGCCTCGAAGGACTTCTGTCCTCTGGTAGTCTGTAGTCAAACAGACTTTCTATTTTCTTCAGCTCTTGCTGTTTGGACGCTACGTTCTCAGCACTGATCCCACTCTGTAGGTAGTCTAATCCAGCTTCTATAGTTTCTACAGCTATGATGCTATTGCCTATAGGCGCATCCAGTTTCCATGCCATATTGATCAAGTTATTGTGCCTCCAATTGCCAGATGTAGCATTTATCCATGCATCAGTCTGAGCTACCTGCAGGAAAACAGCTGCGCTGCCCCAGTCTATGTCTTGAGCTAGTGGCAACGTGTGGAATGGAGCTCCAATGAAGACCGGAATGCATCCACTCAATATCACTTCAGATAGGCGCCTGCTGCTTTGGGTGTTGCTGGGCATAATTAGGCAAAATGTAGAGCGTCTGTACAGAGCCATCAACTCATCGTGAGGTAGTGAGCCATCGCATATGTCACATGCACAGTGTGCATGCACAGGTATCGCCTTAGACGTACTCCACCTCAAAATCTCTTCCACTACAGCCAGCCTCATCATCTTTCCAGCAAAGAAACTGTCTCGCACCAACACATCCCGGTTTCCGCACCCCCCTTGAAAAGTGACCAGCACATTCCTCCGGGCTCCATCCTCCACTGGCATTATGTCACTCACCGCTGTGTATGGCACAATTAAAGCTTTCCCCTCTGCCGGAGCCTCTGGAGTCCACACACACAGGGACGCATGTTCAGGTACTATTGAGAACACAGACGCCAACTCATCACAAAGTGCCTCCTCTCTGAACAAACCTTTAATCTGGGGAGACGGTCTCACCATTGCAAAGTCACCACCTTTCGTTTTTTTAAATCGAGGTATATCCAAGACCATTTGTAATACTCTTTCTATGTAGGGGGTCGGATTTGACGATCCCAATAAACCCAAGCCCCCATACGGATGCATGAAACTCAGCCATGCAATGTGGTAGCAGTGCATATCCAGAAACACGACGTCTGCCAGAAAGATATCAGTCGAGAACCTCTTGCTCCTTTTAATGGACTCAGACAACCAATATTCTTGACTGTATTGATATTCTATGGCGGGCAGTCCCTTTTCGGAAGAAGCTCCATCGATGCCATGATGGCCGGGAAGGACAAACGGCCACACATGGGGGTCGCTGAGGTTGCAGTAGGGTGCCGCCATCATTGGCCCGAACACAGCAGCTGCATCCAGCACAGCTACAGTGCATTCACTAGTAGTACCTTCTTCTTCTTCTTGTTCTGATTCTTGTTCTTTCTGTTGTTCAGTATGGGAAGAGAGCCCAGTAGGACTGGTGGACCCTTCTGACCTGGAGGCAGCGCGAACGTCGGCTGATACGGGTGCTGGGCCATAGTCAGGTCGTACTAGATGATGATCACCATCCTCTCTGATAATGTCTGTCCACCAGGCATCATGAAGCGACTCTGACTCATCTATGCCCTCGTCCACTGATAAAATGCCATCGCTGATGTCTTCCAAATGTTTTACTCTATCCAAATGAATGGCCTCTTCCTCCGTAAGCACGACCTTGGCTTGCTGTTCAGGAATGTTCACGATCTCGTTTGGAACATCCGGCACCGGATTGACAGAAGGCAGAGTTTCCATGACCACTTCTTTGTTTGTTGTTTGATCTGTGCCATCATCAGCATGTGCCGCTGCTATGCTTTGTTGTTCTACTATTGCTTCACTGCTGCTGCCACCCGGCACTGCTTCCTGTGATGGGAGGCCGTCATTGATTGTCCCATTGCCCAGATGCACATCCTGCCCATCCACATGTATCGTTAGGTCATTCCCTTCTGATGGTACGTCTACAACAAGTTCAGATGTGTTACGAGCGACTTCAACTACAGTGCTGCTCGTGTTGTCGGTGGTTCGTCGGAATGTTATTTCCCAACTGTTGCCAGCCGAGGATTGTCTGTCGTCGCCAACTGTGTAGACCTTTGCTACTAAAGCTTTTCTATAGTATTTACTGTTTGTCGTAGTGGTATTCGTTAAATCGTGATGAATAATGAAGAAGACTGCAAGAGAGAGAGAGAGAGAGAGTGGGTGGTGTTGGTCAAATAACGCCTGTTTTTTATATGGGCGACAATAATACAAGCTCAGGTGGGCTGGCACGTACCTAGGGCCATGACTGCTATGACTGGGACTGCAAACAGGAGCGCTGGTCTCTTTGGGGCTACATCCCGCTTTTTACTGGTATTCGGCTGATGTTGCAAGCTTGGAAACGAGGCGCTTCTGAAAAAGTGGATGTGTTTGTGAAGGCTTTCGATGTGGCAGACACATGAGCACAGTAAAATGATACCTTGCATGCTTTAAGCTGCCTCTGAATGTACTTTCAGCCATTATTAAAGCACTCTCTTCTCCTTAGCGATAAATCAAATAGCAGACTTGCAACAAAGATTATTTATGCGCACGTCCAGCAAGAGAGAACCTTCGTTATCAGTATAAGCTCAAAATCATTCTATACGTTACACCATATCAAATAATAAACATTTTAAAAAAGGAAAAAGAAAATACTGTACTAATCATAGAGGAATCCTTTTGCAGTAGTATGTATTTGAGCACAACGCAAAAGGTGTCTACTTATCATAATCGACAATATTACGTAATTGATGCAAATTGAACACGCTGCATTGAAACTGAGAAAAGAAGAATTGCAACCGACTTCTAGGAAGGGCCGTGTTAGTTAGAGCCACATGCCCAGAAGGCCAGAAGCAGAGGCATCATGGGTTGACCTTGGCCTTCAAGGACTGGCACTGTGAACGTGTGCCTGCAGCACCACCAACCCCTGAAATTGTATCCCACTATTCCAGTTTAAAAACTATATTCATTCTCTTATACAGTGCTTGATGTCTACCTGTAAATAGCTCGCTCTCTCTCTCTATGTGTCTCTTCTATCAAGTCAAACAGGTGCTACTTTTCTTGGTCAATTCCAACGACTGCATCCTTTTGACCAAGGTAGAAACTTGTTAATATGGATCGAATGCGCCTAACTTTACTTCGCTATTCCTGAACTGTACATAATTAACCTATGGCTGGGAATGCATCCTCACCCTTGGGATGAAATGATGAGTATGTCTGACTACCAATCGCAAGATGTCCAGACCAACACCGCTGCTGTTGTTCCTCCTGGCCTTCCTCAGATGAATGAATTCTTAAGACGAGCTGAGGCTGCTGAATCGCTCGCTTTACGAGTTGGAGATGATCTTAATGCTAGCAAAGTCCAGTTGTCTGCCAAAGATGAAACCATATCTTTGCTCAGCTCGAAAGTTGAAAAGATGGAACATGATTTGTCTAAGTGTGAGCATAAACTCTCTTATAAGGATAAGCAAGCAAATGAAGGTCTATCTAAGATAGCTTCACTTCAAGAAGAACTGCACCAGCTCAGAAAGGAGGCCCAAAGCTCTAGCGCCGCCCAACAAAAGCTAGCAAAACTCCGTCTTACATTAGAAGATACAAAGTCAAATAAACAAGCAGCGGAAACCCAAGTTTCTTACTTTTCAGAAGAAGTGGAAAGGCTTAAGGTTTTGCTGCAGAAGAAAGAAAATTCCTTGAGAAAGGCCACCGTCAAAATAACCCAGCTCGAATTACAGCTTACTGAAGGCCCCCAACAGCCACAGTATGCGGCACCCCAAAGGCCAAGCACTGCTGGAGGCATGACCAGTTCTGAGGCTTATAATGCTCTGAAAGTTTTAAAAGAAGAAAATGTGCATTTAGAACAAATTATAGTAGAGCTCAGGAAGAGTGTGTCCCTCAATGACAGTCGACTGAAGAAGGAACAAGAAGACAAGGAGAGCTTGCTGCTGAGACTGCAGATAGCAGAAGAGCAGAGGTCTCAAGCAGCAACTGGAGCTTCTGAGGCAATTTTAGAGAGAGACGAGGCAGAGGAGAGGAGAGGACACCTGCACTGTAAGGTTGCCGAGCTTGAGCAGCAACTGGTGGAAATGCAAGGGAGCTTGGAAAGGGCAGCAGCCTCAGCAGCCCTAAAGGAGGCGTCCAACAGAAAGAAAACTGAATCGGTCGTGAAAGAACTGAAGGCCAAGATACTAGCTTTAGAGAAGGAGCTGGAAGCATCCAAGGAAGAGTTGTTGCTGTTTAAAAAGAAAGAACAGCAGGTACCACCACTGTTGCTCAGTGCATGTGACAATGGGCAATCCACACAGAGTGAGCACACACGGAGAGTCCAACAGCAATTGGAAGATGCCACAGTCTCAAGCGAAGAAAAAGCTTCTCAGACTGATGTACAACACAAAAAAGATATCGAAGAACTTGCGCACTTGTGTGAGCAAGCAGATGCTACCATAGCTGACTGCTTAGAACAGCTGTCCAGCAGGACTGAGCGCCTCTCCCATTGTGAAGCTGCCTTGGTAGCCACGAAGGAACAGTTGGAGTCAAAAGAGCAGGAGTGTCAGAACCTTCATTCTGCAGTTGCCACTCTAAAGTTAGAATTAGCAAGTTTGAATGAGGATGCTGAGCATAGGATAAAAGTTCTACAAGAGGATCTTCGAGCGGCAACATTTGCGTTGACTGAGGGAGAGGAAGAAAGGAGGAATATTCAAACTCTGGCTGCCCGATGTCAAATAGATTTCAATACCAAAGTGGCCGAGCTTGAAATAGCCATGAAGGAGATACGGTCACTACAAATGGCTCATGAATTGGCACAAGCACAATTAGAAGCTTGTGTCGGTGAGTTGCATGCTGTTGGAAGGGTCGCTGCAGACACAGAGCGCGCTCGACTGGTCGCTCAAGATGCTGTGAATCACCTGCAAGCTGAGATGAATGTCATCCTAGAGAAGCTAAGGGCCTCTGAAGAGGCACGTATTTCACAAGATAGGCTCCATCAAGACTTACGACGGCAATCACTGCTGGATAAAGGGGAAAAGGAGGGTTTGAGATGCCAGTTAGAAGATGTTACTCAGACACTGAGAAGTATTGAAAGAGAACAGAGTCAAGATGTGCTGAAGAGGAGTACGAGCGGTCGTCAGTCACATGCTGAAGATGATGATTTAGAAAAGGTCAAGACCCAGTTGGGAGAAGAGACGAGGGCAAGAGAGCAAGCTGAGCACGATTTCAAGGAGCTGCTGCTGACCATAGAAGGTTCCTTTCATGAAGGGAAAGATGCGATTGTGTTCCTCAGGCAAGAGAATTCTCAATTAAAGCAGCGGCTTTCTGATAAAGACAATGGAGAGGGGTGCTTGGGGGCACATGCAGCGACCACCCTGCAGAGTATTGCACTGGGTTTACAATCATTGGCGCACAAGTAGGGGAGGAGGGTGGCAGGTATTGACGGTCTGAACTGAAGTGTGCTGTTCGTGAATACATGACGAGTTGACGTAATTGTATGTAAATGCTACTATTTATGACTTTGAAAATTAATATGTTGTGCTGACGAAGGAGAAGATTCTTTCTTTGCATCCGAAAGCCGTACTCTATCGGAATTCGATCTGCGGTCTCGAGGGTATTTACTTGTTAGACATGGGATACAAAAAGGAGAGGTAAGTACTCGCCTACTTTTGTTCCGCCGCTGACATGAAAGTAAACAACTGTATATGCTTCTGCAGGCCTGTAATGTTTCGCCTGGGCACCGCCCTGGGGCCCGTCATCACTCTTCTCCTCATATGTGGGCCCTTTCTGCCCGCGCCCAACCCAATACTGCTAACACTAATCCTAGCAATAGCTTCTGTATACTTGATAACCCTTTTGCTGCAATTTCAAAGGTGGAATGATGAATTAAGGCATGTACTGCCCAGGTTCATTCCTGCTGTCAGTTTTCTTCTCTTCGTTGTCACAGTCGAAAATTTTTGTACTTGGGCGACATCTGCGAGTGACATGTATAAATATTCTTACACTCCATTACAAGACAATGCCGAAATCGTTTTCCAGTGGACTGCGGAGCATCTGCCTTTATTTAGAGCTTTTGTTTACAGTTGGAAGGTGGACATGCATTGGCTGTTATATGCCTTTGTAGCGCTGTGCTTATCTGTGGCTTGGGACCAAGTACCCTACTCAGGCTTTGCCATAGGAGCTAGATTTATCGATACAATTGCCTGGTCGCATGCATTGAGGACGGTGGCCTTCATGATTACAGTGCTGCCCAATCCGAGACTGGATTGTTATGCAAGATCGTTCCCTCCAGTCCCAAACACTCTCTGGGAGTTTATAGCATATGGATTCAGTGCCAAACGTGGAAGCGGATGCAACGATTTGGTGATAAGTGGGCATGGAGTGGTGTATACTGCCGTTCCCTTGGCTCTCCAAACATTCTATCCGATGCCATGGTACAAAGGAGGGCCTGCTCTGTGGGCATGGGCTGCTGTTGCAAAGCTGTGTATCCAAGAAACTCTGGACAAAACGCATTATTCAGTGGATATGCTACTGGCAGTGGCTATTACGGCATTGGTGTGGGTGTGGAGGGCTCCCATCTACCCTGCTGGGACGAGTGTGTGGTCGAAAAGGCGAAAAGGAGCACCAGCAGATCCGATACCGTATACACTTGTTGCTCTAGTCGCAGGTGTCTTGATTTTAGTCTTTGTGGGAGTTCACGGAGTGTAACAATATAATACAGTACAGTCATTACAGTTGTTGTTGTTCTCTCAGTCTGCGGTATGTCTTGGGTCATTGGTGAGCACTGCCAGCACTTGACGGTGGTTGGCTGTCAGGGTCGAGGTGTTGTCTACGACTCTCGTGGCAGCCTTAGTTTGTGTAGGCTGGCTAGAATTTTCATTTGTCGCTGCACTGCGAGGTCCAGTCCTATAATATCTATCCAAGAGCTGCAAAGTTTTCCGCATGTATGTTTTTATCTCAAGATGCAAGAGACGTGACGCGCATCAGCGATCCGTGATATATTTACATTGTACGCCGAACACGAAATATGCTGGAAAGTATTAAGCTCCTGCCTATAACGTTGGAAGGAGTGCTTGAAACCGTGCTATGCTGCCGCGGCAGTTGGTCTCCTCTAACCACCGAAGGTGTCCTCTATTGAACCACTATCTACATGGGACAAAAATTTAGAGTCAGATGAGTCACAAAGCGATGTACCAATTGTCATACAGATGTGTCAGTAAATAGGTGCCGATCTCATCAAAGTTGAGTTCAGTGGGAATCCGACTTATGGCACAGACAAAAATCTTCATTCACACTAACAGAAAACCCACAGAAAAGAAAGCACCTCAGACATCCAAGGAAGATTGAGCCGCATCAGCTCTCAAGCCCGGCGAGGCGAAAGCTCTAGAGCGGGCACTGCGAATGTTTATGAGAAACGCCCTGTGTTGGAAATTTCATCCCTGGTGCTTATCTTTCGTTGTGCATAAATAAAAAACTGCTCACTCACCTGGACCTGAATCAACAACTCAATTCATTCTATGTATCCATGCATGCATATGTCTGGGGGAAGAAATGGAGGGAACATATGTGTCAAAAAAACAATAACTAGAAAGATGACCTGCTCAGTACAGCGGGAAATGTATCAACACAGGGGAGAGCTCTTTGAAGAAGCCTCCCCCCTTCAGTCCTGTTGAGTTTGGAAAATGTGTGTGGTCTTCACAGCAGATCAAGATGTGGAGTGTGCTCTCATTGAAGAAGCATCAGCTAGAGCTAATAATAAGTCGCCATGCATACCGGCCTTAGTGGCATGCTCAGACAGGGATAACATATAATATAATCTTCATCTGCTTCTTCTCTGAGTCTCTCACCCCAAAAAGAAATAAGAAACACGACCTACCTGCGAAAAAAGGGCTCTCTAATCCTGGGGACTACTCTGCTCTGCAGCGGCTAGTTTGGCTATGCGGTAAGGGTTTGGCAAAGGGGATTTTAATCTCCTTTTCAAAACTATCCATCTTAAAACTTGGTCATCTATCCGCAATGAGTAATCTATGTCTGGCAAAGTTGTTGGATTGGCAGCAAATGTGCACTGCCACATAGCAGCCTGAAACGGGAGGCAGTCGGTCAGTCAGCCAAGATTTGTCAAAAGCAGTAAGCTTCTCGTGAGTTATCATGGATGAACACGTGCCTGATCGTATTTCTGTCCTGGCTTCCTTATGCTATAAGCAAGTTCTTGCTCTCCAAAACTTCGAATGTCGGTGATGACTCCCTTATTGTTCAGAACTACTGTGCATGTCTTCTTGATGATATCACCAATTTGTTTGCTGTGCAATGCTGGCTTGCAGAGGCAAAATAATTCATAAAGTGGCATCCTGATAGCTTGCAATTGGCATGCAATGTTTCTCCAATCTGATTACTGGATAGTATCAGTCCCCAATTCTGTTCGCTGACAGACATTAATTAAGTGTTACAAAGACACTGGCCTACGAAGTAACACGGAGCTTAATAACATTGTGGGTCGCACAAAATCAGACTTAATGTAACTGTCAATGCAAAACCGAATATTTTTATCGTTTACCACATTGGCTATTGCTTTGTAGGGTTCGTGAGGGAGGCACATGTCACGGTCACCCCATCTTTGATAGCGAATTTCTTCCTCAATGGCTCAGAAACGTGCTTGGCAAGAAGGACCTGGGACTGTAAGTATAAGTCTATCTGCACTCTTGTAGAAGTCATTTTCACTGACTTAAGGACACATTTGCGCAGGTTGATGACATCCGCAGTCGCCTAAAACGCCTCCATACTGTGACAGAGGAGGTAGAGGTACGGTGTTTTGTATACACGTGGCTTATGTGCGTGGCAAGTTGTTATTCTGATCGAATCTCAACTGACTGCAGAATTTTCATAATTACAATACACAGTTTGTAGACCTTGTCAACTCAGACCATGATGGAGAGCTCGAGAGGCAAGACCCTGAGGCAGTCCAACAACATAGGCCACCACACCAAGCGTTGCAGCACCAGAGTTCGTCAGAAATAGAATGCGTAGATATAACAGATCAGCAGGCAGTGCAGTTGGCATTTTCAAGAGCGACAAGTTATGCGGAATTCAATCAGATATTAGGGCAGTTGCACATAGAACGAGAGACACGGAGATCACACGCGCAGTCGACCGAGAGATGAAAGCAAAGTAGCAAGGATAGCATCATTTAATTTTCTGCATACTTTCCTAGAAAAAAAAACAGTCTAGTCATGTAAATGATACCTTAACGAATGCATCTTTCGTGTTGTTGGATACATATATAGATGGTTTGATTATAGTCCACATTCTCGTCGCTCGCGTCATTCCGCATGCCTGGATGAACAAAAACATGCGCTAATAAGAGTACTCTTATCATGGTGAATTCAAAAGACACTCCATCTAGTGAGGCTCGCTATGAGAGCGTTCCTCTGTACAACAACAACCAGGTCGCCTCCTTTGACATCGATGTTTCACACCACTCCGCTGCACCCAGAGCCTCCTGGTTCCATGCTGCCTTCCACACTCTGTGCGCAGTGATAGGTGCCGGCGTTCTTGGCTTGCCATATGCATTTTCAATTCTTGGCTGGGCAGTGGGTCTGATCGCATTGACCACCCTCCTGGCAACGTCCTTGTACACCTCTTACCTACTCAGCAATCTCCATGAAATAGGCCCCCTGGATTATTACACCGGCAACGAGAGGAGGCGATTAAACACCTACAGAGCCATAGGCGAGTATATATGGGGCCCGAAATGGGGAACCTTGGCAGTTGCACCAGTACAGTTTTCTCTGATGATAGGTCTGTGCGTCACCTACTCCGTCACTGCGGGCCAGAGTCTCAGAGGCGTCGCTGATTCACAGTGTGATGGGGCAGAATGTGGATTTACGTCAGGGGGATTGACGCCCTGGATAATTGCGTTTGGAATTATTCAGCTTGCGCTGTCTCAAGTACCGGACTTTCACTCCTTGTGGTGGGTCTCTCTTTTGGGAGGGCTCATGAGTATTGGATATTGCTCCATAGCCGCTGGAGCCAGCTGGGCTCATACTGGAAGTGCTGCTCCAGCTGCTGCCACTACTGGCAATACGACAGGATCAGAAGCGGCGGCACCAGGTGGTGGTGGTGGTGGTGGTGGTGAAGAGTCTGTTGGGATTTTCGCATTTTTCAATGCCCTCGGTGGCATCGCATTCACATTCGGAGGACAAGCCGTCCTTCCTGAAATTCAAGCCACCCTCCACCGTCCTCCGAGCACTGCCTACTCCATGATGAAGGGCATCATGGCTTCCTATGTGGTGGTCATTCTCACATACTTTTCTGTTGCAATATCGGGGTATGCGGCATTCGGAAGCAGTGTGGATGCCGATGTTCTGTTGAGTATAGAGGACCCAGGTTGGCTGATTTCCATTGCAAACATTATGGTGGTGCTACACGTAGCAGCAGGCTATCAAGTTTTCGCAATGCCAGTCTTTGAATCGATAGAAACCAAGATGAAAACCTTTATTAGGCGAGCATTCGTGCTCAGATTATTAGTAAGGTCGCTCTATGTGCTCGCTACGACATGTGTGGCCTGTTTACTGCCCTTTTTTGGAGACTTGATGGGGTTGATAGCAAGTATTGGATTGGTGCCTGTCACATTCATCCTTCCCCCCCTCATGTGGCTGTCACTAGAAAAGCGGAGTGGGATTGAATTTTACAGCAACGTGGTCATCATCAGCATGAGTGTCATTCTTGCGGTGTTGGCATTCATAGGAAGCACGTACAACATAGTGGTGGATGCCAAGGACTATGCAGTCGGTTGATTGCTGTTACAACTCATTGATTTTGAGGAGAGAGATGTCATTCTTTTTTAGAAAATGCATAAATGATTAGACATGTATCAACCAACTCTGTCAGAAATATATATTTTGTGCCCGCGCCCCTGTGTGTGTCTCTCTCTTCTTTGTTGGACTTAAATCTAACTCTATACTACTACTACCTACCCTTCTTCTGAGCATGTCTTCTTCTCCCCTGCTTCTCCTCTATCCAGAAAATAAAAAAGAGAAGAGGGTTAGATGAGCACACCGGGCCCTATTGGCCCAAGACCAATAGAAATGATCTCCTTTTTAGGTAGCGGTTTTGATTTGAATAACAGGGTCTTTCTCCTCTTCTTATCATTGTTTTTCTTCTTTTCAAGGTGGTGATCCTTCGTACCCTTAATAAAAGACGAGTTTTTATTAGAAAAAATGTTCAGAAAGGTGCTTGTTGATATGAGGGATGTGGTACTCTTCTTGAGCAGGGGTGGGCTGAAGACCTTGGCTCTCTCCATGCCATAAGACAGAGGGCAGAGAACTCCTGAGGGACAAGCTCCTCGAGATTGAGTTGCAGACTTGCTTTTGGGAGAGTTATGGTAAGTGCTAATTACGAAATGAGAGGGATCCATGTCGACATCGTCATCAGAGTCTCCGAGCCAGGCTCTAGGAGGAGGGACAGGAGAGACGCCGAAGAAAGTGACAGGACCAGCAGGACTATCGAAAGGGAGGGAGGTGGTTACTCAGAGGAAATAGGTGGTTTGGATTCAAAATGTACAACTCACTGTTTCTCGAAGTTCACGTTATCTCTGCTCTTGCGGATAGAGACTTCGCATTGGGGCTCTGAAAAAGGTAAGAGAAAAGTTCGGGAATGTTATTGTGTAATGGCTTTGACTGACACAAACCCAAACATACCTTTGATAACTGATGAGTAACAACTCATACCCTTCGAAAGAGTCTTTATCTTTCTAAAAGAAGTCTTGCCAGCGTCAACTGCTTTACGCATTGCTCGAGCAATTCTTGCCTTGACGAGAAAACGTGTAGTAGAATAAAACATTGTTGAAAGAATTGTCTCTCAATAAATTTTAGGTGTCTTATTGTAAATTTTATATTGATAACTTTTGTGTGGAGGTCTTACAACCTACCAGATTTCAGTTGAGTCTCACCAGTACCAACTGCCAGCTCAGCAGAATCTCTTGGCGATACTTCCTCTCTTCCTCAACACAAGAAAAGGACTTGGTCTGTCTAATTTTGACATGGATTGACGTTATTGATGTCCAGTGATTGCCAACTACCAGCTCTTGGCTAGAGTAGAAGCCAGAGGAGGATATCAGTCCACCTCTTCGCTTCCATACTGAAGAATCTCAACTAAATCTTTGGAATGTTCTTTCATTTCACTGGATGCATCAGGCTTCCAGTCCACTACAAAGTCACCGTGACCTACATGATCATACATCAGCAATTCTGCATCCACGCCAGCTTCCCTCAACGCCATCAACATATCACTGCTCTCTCGCCAGGGCACCACAGTATCTGAGGTACTGCAAAGTAGGGAGAAGGGCGGCAGTCGTTTAGGATTCACTTCAGATAAAACATCTATACTCTGTATTTTCTCATGGAAAGAAGACTCGGAGTTTAATACAGTAAATCCTGCTCTCTCAGCAATAGCATCTCCATGCCTCTTCTTTTTTCTGACATTTCTGCTGCCTTGGACAGCTCCTGGTGCTGTTGCACCAGTCGTGTATTTTCTCAGAATGACCGTGGGGGATTGAGAAGCAAACAGTTTTGCACCGCCAGCAGCTCTTTCCATCGTCGACAGGGTATGAACGCCTCTGTTGCGCTCATACTCAAAGTGTTCGGCTAAGTCATAGACACCTGAAATTCCTATCATCCTCTTAGGCATCTTCTTTCCCTCTTCTGTCGATCTATGCAACAGAGCCATGGCACACAACTGAGCTCCTGCACTATGTCCGACGAGGTTGACACGCCGTGCATCCATGCCCAACTGGGGCGCCAAACAATCTAATGTAAATGACAAAGCTGCATCAACTTCTTTTACCATTACAGGTAGCAGTGCATTTGGATACAAGGTGTAGTGGAGAACAGCTGTGATGATGCCACATTGAGCAAGCCTCGTCGCCACCGGTGAGTAGTGCCAAGCCTCTCCTGTTGCCCATACGCCTCCATGGCAGAACAGTGCTAGAGATGTGTCTGAGCCAGGCTTTTCTGAGGGACAAGGGAGGTATATGTCCATTGTGTTTCGCTGTAGTGGGCCGTAGGTAACATCATGCATGATAGATACAGTTCCAGACGGCCGTGTTGAAGGGTCAGTAACAGTCGGAAGGGAGGTATGCAACACCTTGGCTTTGATGCCATAAGGAACCAACCTGATAGTTCCTAAGACTTCAGATGCAATGATACGCGCATAGGAAGCTATAATTCGAATCCTTTGTGCTGGAGACTGCACTGCTTGGAGTTCAATGCGAGCTCCCTTGATCGCTTCGGGAATCGACATGTCTTCCTATCTTAGTATGCACCTAGCGTAACTTAATCGAAAGCCATGCATGCTGACATTTGATTTCTTAGCGATCCAAAGTTACAAGCTTCTTGACAGATCATACATTGGCTTTCAGTGGTGTCGGCAGGCCTCAGCACAGCGATGGTGGTTAAATGAAACCCCACCTTCACAGTATTTAACACAGGCATCCTTAGATTTGTTAAATCTCATTGTCTTCCCAAGAGAGGATATCATTCGACAGGGGAAGCTTGTGGTGTAGTCATTGTGGTAAAACAGACTCCTATACAAGACAGACAGCCATCTTCAGCGATGTATGCCAGACATTGATCTGCCCATAATTGCAGCTATCCAGAATATAAACTGTGGTTCAAACCCTTAAAAACGAAAGTTAATTTAGATGTCGATGCTCTATAACAAACTCAATATCCCCACTTCACCTGTAACTGGGCAGCCTGTGACAATCAGGCATCCAAAATGTATGCTGGACACTAAAATCGCACGACTAAGTCTTGAACGACGCTTCGTTTTGACGTTGCCGCTTGCTTTTGCAATTGCCTCGTCTTCCAAAGCATTGCCTTTAGCACCACTTGGATCCAAGACTGCAGCTTCTGTCGGTCCCAAGACGCGGGGCCTCAGCACTCAAGACGTGGCCGATCTGCTTGCCCTAAATCTGACAGAAGGGCAGTACTTTATCACAGGAGATCTGAGGCAAGAGATTTTTGACGATAACTGCCGCTTTATAGACCCTACCAATGATATTGTGGGCCTTTCTAGGTACATGAAAGCTCTCACCCTACTGTTTGATGCGTCTCACAGTGCGGTGAAATTGCAAGACATCAAGGTCACTGGAGAGAAAGAAATAACGGCACATTGGGTGCTGGGTGGCTATTTAAAGTTTCCATGGCACCCTCGAGTTGCACCTTTCCAAGGGAAGACTGTGTACACCCTGGGCAAAGATGGCCTCATCATCAATCAAGACCAGACCTGGAGCATATCCTCCTTTGAAGCATTAAGAGAAAGTTTTACGCCAGAGTTTGAGCAGCCTGGGAATGATGTCATAGAAGAAATGAATAAAATTAAATCTAACTAAGCAACTGATTGATTGATTGATTGATTGATGTGTTTCATTTTTTTCTCTTCACTCTAAAGGGTTAAAAGGATGCGCTTCTTCCTTGACAGCAGCAGCCTCAGTATGGCAATGAGCAGCCACAGCTGCTTGTTGAATGAATGTCATGTCTAATTTGAAGTCTCTGTTCACTGTTCTTTTGGCACTGATCATGAGATTGAGTTTGCAGGCCTTGCCCAACTTTATCAAATGTTTCTCATAGTCTTCAATAGCGAAGATCAAGCACGGGATCAGCCGCGACTCCTTCTTGGCTCTTTGAACCACCGCGTCAACCTTCCTCTTTTTTTTCTTCTGTCCCATTTCTCCATCTCCATGATCCTGATGATCATCGATGTGGTTGTTGGGCTCTGCGTTTTCACATTTACTGGAGAGAGCAGAGATACAGCTGTACACTGCTTCAGTCACATGTTTATTGATGTAGTGTACCATATCTTGAAAGGATTTGCTTGGTGGAGGTTGGTGGACTCCTTTGACAACGGTGAGACAACACCTCGATGCCATTGCAGCAACTTTGTAATACCTCGTCGTCACTTTCAGTAGATGGTCTGATAAAGCTCCTGCGTCATATCTCGTCTCAGTCAGCACCAAAATCAAGTGACTGAGCGAGGAAATACGACTGAAAGCAGCCTCTTCCCATGAACTCCTTCTTCTTCCAGCATGCCTCAAAGCAGCTGTATCACCTGCGGCGGTATCTACTGTAGCACCAAAGCTCCTTTGTAGCTTAGCAACGGCCCATTCTAATCCCGTCAAAGTTTCGTCTATGTGGATCATCACAGCAGCAGCTACATGCAACAAAGACTTGCTATTCAGAATTCCAAAATGGCTTCCCACCATCTGAGTAATTTCCGGGACGGTGCCTCCTCCGTCGTCCCCTTCGGCATTGTATGCCACTTTGATCGTGGATGCCACATTGAAAGCCAGCTCCAAATCTTTGTTATCCCCAGACAAAAGAGACAGATGCAGAGCAGATACCATCAAAGTCTTCGCAGTGCTTCCTATGCCGACCAAAGCAGGTGGAGGCTGATGGATGTGGTCGCTCAACCAGCCGGCCATGGCTCTCACATAGTGAAAGGGCAAACTGGCAAGAGTGCTCAGCGTGCAAAATACTCTGCACATCAATTCTACATCTTTGCCACAACCTCCATCTGCTAATTTATACAATATCCTTCTCATGTAAGGCAAGAATTTCACGCCGAGGTCGTATCGGGCATTGGACAGTGCCTCTTGTTCTTCGTCCATTACATCATCATCCACGATCACCTCTATTCCTGCTGCCGAGAGTGTGGCTGCTTTTGTTGGTTGCAAACCGGTTGTCAATATCTTGGTTGCAGTGACAAGGTCGCCTGGCTTGCACGCCTTGCAGACGAGTTGGAAAAGAGCAGTAGCTGCAGCGTGCACCAACTGCTCGCTTTCCCGGGAGGTCTGGCCAGCATACGCCAGCATAATCATCTCCCCGCTCCTCAGCAGTGGCCCAGCCAGCAGGACACTAGGTCTCCCTGCCACCCCCAGCAGAGACTTTCTCGCCACATCAGCTGCCTCTGTATCCCCAGCACTGCCGGCATCAATGGCACTGTGGACCTCAGAGTCCAGCATCTCACCTTCACTCAGCATTCTTATAGCAGCAGTGAACAAGAATGTTTGAAAATGCACGTCCCTAACCAGTGTCACCTGAGCCGACATGTGATGTCCGCCAGTAGTGTTGCTTTTCACCAAGCCATCATCGACCAAGGCATCCATGAGCCTTCCCAAGCACAGCGGGGAAAACACTGGGATGCGGGTGTCGACAATAGACTGAGACGTTGTAACAGATCTCTTTGCTCCAGTACGTTTCAGAGGAGCACAGTCGTTCACGAGATCTACTAATCTCTTATGTTGGCAATACAAAGCGAGCAGATCTGTGGCAAGTGCCTCCACTTTGTTCCCTTTTTCAGGGTCCACACCGTCTTCCTCCTTCGCCAAGTCCCAGACGATGTCCTCCATGAGTGCTTCTATGCATCCAAGGAGGACGTCTGCATACATGTGGTTGATTCTAGAACCCCAATCAATTGAACGATCCAAACGAAAGCTCTCTAATGTCGATGCAGACATTCTCCGCTTCAGCGCGTGCGTCCAATCCCTTAGTGCTGAAGCTGCTGTGCCACCCTTTTCATGTTTTCCTGTCATTCGAAGAAGATGTAAGATGCATTGAAGCTGGTACTGAAGGGGTTCTATGCACTTGGGTGCATCTCCTGGTGTGGTTTGTTTTATGCAAACATCCAGTTTCAGACAGGGATCTAACGCACTATTGGTTTCATAATACTGAGCAAAGTGCGGGAGGAGAGGTTCTAATACTGGCTCTGCTGCAGCTGGATCCCGATCTAATAATGCAGGTAGGCCAAGATACACAGCCTTCCGGACCTCTTGTTGCTGGCTCAAGCTTCTCCTTAAGAAGCCGACCAATTCATGCAGCAGGGTAGCCCCCCTCTCTTCACTGCCGAGGGTGTTTCGCTGACTCATCGAAACCTGACTGGGTCCTTCGCCCGTGTCATCACCACCACCACAATCGTCGATCCCATTCCCATCCATTTCTTCATTCATCAACAATAAAAGTCCTCTTGCAGCAAGTAATCTCATATGAAGCTCCCTATTGAACATTGATTTTCTGAGGAGCATGACCAGAAAGTCTTTGGCATCCCGTCTACATCTGCTCAGAGGCCATGCCGCCAATAACAGACCTAGGGCTATCCCGCTTGGGAGGTAGACAATACCCTCCAGTGACGTCTTCACCTCTGGCACTATATCAGAACTCGATGCTATCCCCTCTTCTCGTATGAGCCGTGCCAAGAGCGCCACCCATGGCAGTGCCAGCTCCTCCTTGGCCCCTATCAGTCTGCTGCATGCCAAGGACACTATGTCCTTTCTAAAGGTTTTGTGCACCTTAAAAATGACGATGAGGAGTCTCACACCTAGTTCAGACACGCCCTCGGTCAAAGTCGATTCCAACAAAGAGGAAGCCAAGGACACAAGTGGTTGCACAACCCCAATGTGTCCGTATCGACTCATGTCTGCACACCGTAAGAGGTTATGGGGGAGGGAAGGCATGGTGTGAGGCTCATCTGTAGGGGTGGTGGTGCCGCCAATGGTAGCAGCAAGCACATATGGTGCTTTCTGTTTGAGCGCAAGGGAGTCCTTGTATGACAGAATGACGGCTGTCTTCAATGCTTCCAGTATCGCGCTCTCGTACCTCAGCATGCCAGCCAAAGTAAATGACACCGCTAGTGCATACGGTGAAGGGCCAGTGCTGTCCATTATTATTGGACCTCCTAGGGAGCTCAATGCAAGTTTCAACTGTTTGATCCAGGAACTTCCCAGTGCTTCATCGTGTTTGGCAGCCATCTCAATGTGAAGCAGCACCGACCCTGCCAGTTGATGAAGGGCCCCGGTTTCATGAGCAACAGAACTCGCAGCGATCTTTTGCTCGACGAGATCTACTATCAAGCCCACTACATGACCACGTACATTCAAAGATCTCATACTGCTTTTAGCAGCCAAGGAGAGAAGTTGATGGGTGATGACGGGTACGTCTTGGGCATCTGCTCGTCTGGACAGGGTGCAAGCATGGAGAATGATCAACCTTATCATGTCTTCTGTCAAACAAAACTCCCTCAATATTGACAGAATTTGCGGGATAGAGTCGTGCTTCCAAATGTGTTTGAGAATACGAGTCACAATAGCTTGGCAGGGCTCCGAAGAAAAACAGTGTACGGAGGGGTGGTGCATTTGACTGGACAGCACAACCAAAGCTCTTGGCAGCACCGACAGAGCGGTTGTGGAGTGAGGTGCATCTGACTCAAAAACTTCCAGAGCTAAGACTGTGATCTCTGAGATAGTAGCTGGATTAGGGATGGTTGAGAGTTCTATATCTACCAGTGCCGCCAAGTCGTTCGCTTGGCCTTCGGTAATCGTGGCCTGAGCATTGCCAAATACAGACAAAATGCATTTGATAGCGGTGAAAGTTAACGTTTGCAATTTTTGACCGCAAGTTAAGGCGCTTTCTCTTTTCAAAGACTTGCTGGCAAGGATTAAAGCCCTTATGAACTCCTATAATTAAAGAAGAAGACGAATTGAAAGGCTGCATTTGTGTCAAACTTTGTTGGAAGAAAACATACACACCTGTCCCTCGCCAAAAGCCAATCTGTTAAGTTGATTTTCCACTTCATCAACGCTAATTTTCTCTACGAGACGTTTAAAAGACTCGATCACTTCCAATCTATCGCGTCCTTCCTGCTTGACAAGCCCCTGGCAGAGGTCTAAAAATTCCTTCTCCCAATTTTGCATTTAGAAATGTAGCTAAGTAGCCAAGTAACTTCTCGGCGTAACATATAGAAAACAGATTAGAAATTAATTGGCGAAATTTAAGCTGTATGCTATGTATGAAGTGATCAAGGGACAAGGAGACACAGGACTGCGGCCTAGAGTCTTCGTTCCATGGTCAGTTCTGGTGGTTTCAGCTTGGTGTTTACTTGTAAAAAGAATTGAAAGGTTAACGTTGTGCATGTTAGTGACGTGAGCAAGACATATCCAGGGCTACGCTCTGGCATAAGACTCTGCCCTTGGGAGGAAGCTGCCATGCTGTGATGCTCAAAGGAATCAAATGAAAAAATTCTCTTGAAGGATGCCAGAATGCTTTACAGGGATTTCTTCAATTATACCCGCGGTGTTGGATTTAAGGCGACAGCTCATTTGGTAGAAAGAGTTGTCAACTCCTAACGTTTTCAATTAAAACTTGACGCGTCGTGTCGTCGTTTTTCATTGTGTGCTGCCTTTAGGAGAGACAGTAAACTATCTGAAATTTCGGCACGTTGTCTGTCGAGTAAATATGAGCACTAGGAGTGAAAGCAGCCTCCAATGGCTGCTTCAACCTCGACCCATGTGGTGCTTCGAGCTAGCAGCTTCAGATGAGACACGCAATAAGCAGATCAGAGCCCTCAAAACCCATCGACCTGATTTATCAGAAGAGTTGGCCGCGATGTCTCTCCACCTTCCAACTGCACAAGTGCCTAGACCCAACCCTCGACGAAGACTAGGGGGAGCAGCCCACCTGAACAAACAGCTACGAGCAGTAGAGGCACCTAGGAGCATAGATTTTGCAAGAACTGACAATGATGTTGGTAATGGAAATAACAGGGACTGTTCTTCAATTAAAAAACAGCCTCAAGGCCTGCATTCATTGATGTTGAAAGTTGGAGATGCTCTGCAGCCGCAGGGCGACACATGCAATGATGATACTCCGATAGAGAGGGCAATAAATGTGGCGACCTCCCTTCCATTCTTAACCATGGGTACCAATATGTTACGAAAGAGAAAGACAGCTGAGGGTCGATCTCATGCAATCAGTCTCATTCTAGTGGGGCTGACGGCAAGCTCCTACCACTTATCGAGGGGCGCCCTTCGTCGTGTCATGCGGAAGCTGGACTATTGGGTCATTGCATATTCTTCCATGCAAATGATGAAGGCTTTGTATCCAAATAATAAGTTGGTGGCCCGAACAGCAAATGCATCCCTGCTCGCAGTACCCTTCAGACCTTTTGCGGTGTCTTCGGTGGGCGTCGGTGTCATGCAGGCCGAATTTTGTAGGCAAGCCATGAAGTATGCATCAGTGAGGCCTCATTTGCATATGCATGGTGCTGCTGCAACTGCTGGTGCTGCTGCTTTTGCTCTGGAAGACCCTATGAGAGAGAAAGGCATCGGTTTTGTTCACTCAGCGTGGCACTGTCTTGCATTATTAGCGGTCAGCACCATGGGTTCATTGATCGATCATAAAGAGGGCTTGCTTTTGTCGACACACAAACGTCCAAAAACCTTGCGGTCCACTCATGATAGCGCACAAAGTTTATCCGAGAGAATTTGATATTATTTATGTGATTGTACTTGTATGATTTTGATATACCCATAAATGGGGCAATACCTTTTGTAACATGTTCTTTTGAGTCCTCTATGTATATATGTACACACACACACACACACACACACACACTTACTTACTTACTTACTTACTTAGATTTGCAAGGCAGCAGCAATTGGCTCTGCCAGTGATAACACTTCAAATGGAGCTCTATCTGTCACCGCGCATACTGTGTCCGGGCATGAATCGCTTATCCAGAAATACTTAAACGTTCCTTTCGATTTGTTAGGTGCTCCATTCTCAACCGCAAGATCACTTTCAGATTGAAATCTTTCCCAAGAATCATTGGGAAACACCCCATGCGTTACATAGGCACTGACATGGGCAGCTCCTTGACTGGTCAACAACCTTTGGCACTCGATGAGGGTGCTGCCAGACTGGACCAAGTCATCCACTATGACAACATGCCGATCTTTTGGGGTCCCTTCTTTCAAGCGGACTATGCGTTTATCTCCATCACGCACTTTGGTGCAGATAACCTCTGGATAATCCCCGAACTGATAGTGGAAACGTTTCCAAGCGCCTTCATCGGGGTACGCTATTGTGATGTTCTCAGCGTCTGGAAGGGACCTCAATCGCTCTCGGAGGAGAGGGATTCCGCTCTCGAAAAGGGGCAGAACTTGATCACCAAAATAGAATCTTTCCTGCAGGGCATGAATGTCGAAAATCACCACAGATGCTGGTCCCCCCCGAGCGAGAGGAATGTTCGATATGATGCGCGCCAGAGTAAAGGCGGTGGCCACATCGCCTTCTGCCTCAACACGCTCGGCAGTACCTGTTGGAAAATATGGAAGTACGAGCGTAAATGATGCCACAAAAAGTCTTGGCAACTGATATATGATTGAAATTTGCTCGAAAATAACACCTGGGCAATCAAAGTTGGCAAGAAACGCCACATGTCGGTTGCGAATCCTGATAGCATCTTTGACAAAGAGATTTGGAAATCCATCTGCAAAGTGTTTCCAGCTTATCTCTGCAAGTTCTACACTTGAGTCACTGCAGGATACTATTCTCTTGGCCAAGCTTATCATAGATGGATGATAGAACAGTAAGCAGTCTTTCTTGAGCATCTCTGGAACCTGGACGGAGAAGGAAGGACAGGCTGTAGGCGGCTCTTCTCCAGAAAGTCCGTAACGACACGATGCCATACCTCTTCAAGATCAACGTTAGGTGCAGTGACCCTGAAGTCCATACTCATAATCGCAGGACAGGGTTTGAGAGTATAATGATTGCTCATCCTGAGTGCGACTTTTTCCAAGTTGATTGAGTCTTTCTTTGTATTCAAGTAATTTCTGTAAGAAAGCACTCTCCCCGATTTATAAACAGAACTTGTCTTCACGTAAAAATTGGGAATCAAGGAATAATGCCCAGGGCGACTTCTAAGGCCAGGATAGGATGTCATTCAGTGTCAAATCATTTTCACAAGTTGCAGAAGCAAGGATGAATATGCCGGACAGGATTCGTTGCTTATAGAGATTTTCAGCTCGTGGCAGCTTTCATCATTCGATCTGTAAACGAAGGAAATTCACTTACATCAATTAATTTTAAATCATTAAGTCTGTGGCTTTTTGTCATGTAGGTCAACATGAATCGTGCAACTTTCTCGTGACCTTTTTAAACCTTCCTTTTGGATCAAAAATCGCATTCTTTAAATACGGTTATGACGAAAGAGTAAGCGTGTACCATAGTGCCAATTAAATGCTTTGCATCATGTGTTATGAGTATTGTTATGGCGATGCAGAATATCAAATCAAACTATGCCGTTGCTCTTAACTACCTTGCCCGCACAGAATACCAGTCCAAGTTTTGACAGCTACGGCCACCGATCGTCTGCTTACCCAGATCAAGGGCAGTCTTGCACCAAATGACAAAAGCTCTTTAGTGGACCCAGAAACTGGCAATGGAACATTCCATTTCGATGATAAGAAACCTTGTAATCTGAGGGTCCATCCAAGGTGGGCTTACCTCAAATCAGGCGCTTGGCTCAAGCCGTTGATGGCGCTCATTCTTCTGTACGTCGCAGGATCATGTGTAGTGATTTTCCTTTTTTCTAGACTTCCAGCATTTAATAGTGTCATAGAAAGTGATGAGGCGATGACTGTCCAGGCAAAAAAACTGACATTATCATTGCCACATGATTTTGATGAGTTGCGTCAGGCACGACAAACTTTAGAACTCTATAGAGAGGCGCACGCCTTGGACGTACTCATCCTATTGACAGCCTGCTACATATTCTTGCAGACATTCATGATGCCAGGCGCTGTGGCTATTAACATTTTAGCTGGGAGTTTGTACCCTTTTTGGTCAGCCATGTCCTTCACCTCCATAGTCTCGACGATAGGCGCTTCGTGCAACTTTTGGCTGATAAAGCTCATCCTCAGAGATGTAGTGAAGAACATATTTCCATCTAAAGTACAAGCCTTTGAATTAGAAGTGCAAAGGCACCATGCAAACTTATTTCATTATATGCTGTTTTTGAGGGTTACCCCCCTGCTCCCTGCGTGGTTTATAAACCTTGGCAGTCCCATAGTTGGTGTGCCCTTCCCGACATTTTTGATAGCAACAGCCATAGGTCACCAAGGAGTGAATTTTTTCACTGTAGAGGCTGGAGAAACTCTCGCTACTATGAACTCAATGGCGGATTTATGGAGCATACAAAATATAGCACTGCTGTGTGTGGCAGGTGCAGTAGCCTTGATACCAGTGGTATGGGGTCGAAGTAGGGCATCTCAGAAGATGGCAATAGCTGCAGGAGTAGTAGGAAAAGATTCATCTTTGTAATACGCAGCATCACGCTCGGTGGCAGGTAAGGCTCTCAGTTTTGGATCACAATCTCACGAGGGCTGGATCTGACAAAAGTATGCGGTTAAGGACAGTTCGTCGAAACAAAATTGTCGCAACAACGAGAAGACAGTCTTCAACGCCGCTGATCACAGATGCACTTCCTCGAAGGAGGCTGTTGTCACTCTGCCCCGCTACTCTACTGACATGTCCGTGTTGCTGCCGTTCTCGTGCCAACAAGAGGAGTGATTTCTTAGATAAGATGTTTGCTGAAGCCATGTTCTCTGGTATGCAAGACTATGAAAGAGCAATAGCTCCATTCAAAAGAAGCCTCTTCCAAAAGGTGAAGAGCACCGCTAAAGCTGGGGGTACGAGGGTCTTAGAACTTGGCATGGGAACTGGTCCAAATTTGGCATATTACTCCTCGGATTTTGAAAGCATTTGGGGTATAGACCCTAATCCCTATATGTCCACATATCTGGAAGAAAATATACAATCGTGTGGGATCAATAATGTCAAGCTAGTTGAAGGTATTGCTGAAAATCTGCCTTTTGATGATGCTTCATTTGATTTGGTGGTATCAACCCTGGTTCTCTGCTCTGTGGAAAACGTGGAGGCTGTCTTATCCGAGGTGCACAGAGTGTTGAAACCAGCAAGTGGGCAGTTTTTATGGGTGGAGCACACTAAAGATATGCAGCTAGGCTTAAGACAATGCAGTCAAATGCTTTTTGATCCCCTCCAACAATTGCTAGCAGACGGTTGTCACCTGACAAGGGACCCTTCTCAGATGATAGAACAGCTCTTTCAGCATGTAGAGGCAGAGAGATTTGATCTTGAGGAATTTGGTCTGATAGGGCCTCATGTAGCCGGCATTGCTCGTGTTTGAGATTTGAAATCTGAAAATGAACAAGGTAGTGGTCATGGTCTCAGGAATAGGTACACAGATAAGAAAGCATGACATACACAGACAATGTAAATATAGCCAACTACTATATGCATAGCTCTTGAAAAGAAAAACAATAAACAAACTAAAGAATGGGTAGACTCTCATTCGAAAACGAGGGTAGACCAGGAAAAAATAGCAGTATTGTAGCGGTAGTAAAAATCAGAAGAAAGGTAAAATTTCATGCGTAGTCACATGGATTTTCCAGGTCGGATGCGTCCTTCATCCAGCTCGACACAACCACACTAAAAGTGCAAGTATACTGATTCAGTCATATTTGGCACGACAAAAAATTGAATCGGCTTCGGTTCACGAGATAGTGCACCCACACTGACTGGGCCCTTCGGAGTCACCACCACTGTCAAGGCCAGAGAGTTGCAGTTTTACCAGACACCCTACAACCTCCTTCATGGAAGGTCTATCTTCAGGGTTCTGTCTCCAGCACATTGTTATAATGTCTTTGATTGTCTCTGGCACCACCGTGTGCTTGCCCAGAGGCGGCCGATACCCACGAGCTATCTCCTTGGCATACTCCTCGATATCATCTGGTGTTCCGTTAGCCATCAAACATGCAGAGGGTAATGTCCTGTGAAAGAGATTGTACATGACCATGGCAAATGAGAAAACGTCTGCTTTTTCATTGTACTGCTCATTTCTGATGACTTCGGGTGCCATGTAGGTGAAGCTACCAGTCCGACCTGTCATCTCCGCTGCCCGAAACGAGCAGTCTGCCAACATAACTCTTACTTGGGGGGCCAACTTAGCCTTGGGCAAGGCAAATGCTCCATCAAAATGTTTGTGTTGATGTGACCGTCCAGACATCAGGCCCTCCGGATTCTCATCAACCCCTGGGCCCCATGAGAGCTCCAGCTGTCCTTGCAACTTTTGGGCGTTTGCTGTGTGATGCATGAGTTTAGCAAGGCCAAAATCAGCTAGCTTTACGCTCGCTGCATCAATGTCCTGTGAGGTCAGGAGGATGTTATCCAACTTCATGTCCCTATGAATAATTTTGGGTCGCGCCAAGTGCAGGTAGTGGAGCGCAGATGCAATCTCAAGGCACCACTGTAGTGCTTTTCGATTTCCATACATCCATTTAAATGGATCACACATTTGTTTTGCAAGAAGACAGTTTAAAGAACCACCCGAGCAATACTCTTGTACCAGGTAGAGGTCCTCATACAGGGGTTGACCAGCAAGTCCTGGTATGTCACAAGGCTCCAAATCTATACCACCGGCCCCCAAGAACGTGACTATGTGGTCATGCCTGATATTTTTGAGTAATAATACTTCGTGAAGGAAGGAGAGGACTTCCTTTTCATCAGAAAACATGGTAGCATGAAGACTCTTCACAGCAACGATTTTGCCTTGGTAGACTGCAAGCTGTACAGTGGCAAAGGAACCTTCCCCTATGGTTTTGTAGAATTGTAGCTCATCCCGATCTACATACGAGTCCCCTAAACGTTCACGAACGTTGGCAACAGCAGCAGAAAGCCGTTCTCCCTTCTTGCTGAAAGGTGTCACTGCAGAACTCGTGGTGGAATGCGAGGAAGCTACTGAACAAGCCAGCTTGCCTGAAGAGACCCTCCTTGAACTTGGACTCATTTGGGAAGTTATTAAAAGCGCAAGTCTTTAGGAATATATAAGCAGCTCTTAGATTAGGCACCCGCGGCTCCGAATGGCTAAAGACAAAATTGGAATTTTAGGCCAGTATCCCTCATCACACATCGACGGTCAATAAAGAATCCAGAACATTAATTTGGTAGGGAAAATAGGCTGAGGGTGCTGGAAAGCAGTCGGTTTTCAGAGGTCGGCGTGATCAGCTCTCCATGTAAAAATCTCAGCCAAAAGGAGAGGGAGATATGACAGAATCTGATACTGATATCACGCATTTCTGGGCATCTCAGAAAGGGTGACACAGCGATACTTTGCGAATTCAATATTTTTGAAGCGTTGATTAGTCTACAAAGTGGTCATTGAAGACATGCAGGGTTATCTCATCAAGGCTGCTTTATTGAAGGAGAGTTATAATAGTGTCGTTGTATTGCCTTCCACTGCCCCGCAACTAGGACAACAAGCATTCATTTCTTGCTTCGCAGAATTCCATCCAAGTGTTCTCTTGCCATTTGCACCTTTCTATGCATCTCATAGAAGATAAACTTACATAAAAGGCGACATCTTGTACTGACAGCCTGTAGCAAGCCTGAGGAGTGATCGCATTCTTCTGTTTGCACAGTGGGTGCAGCAGACTAGCACCTTTGTTGTTGAGTATCAGAAGAAAGTTAAAAAGTAGAATGCTTTGATCCTGCATGATCCCAGGTCTGTCACTGTCGTTGTCAAACATCACTGCACCAATTGTAAGGAAAGACTGAGGTTGATGCCCTCTACTGTTGCATGAGTTGCATGTTTTCAGTCTCACCATACTTTGTAAAACCTTTTGAATTGTTGCTCTTCAGCATTGCCTCCTGATGACATTTACAAACCTTAAAGCTACTCATAAAACTGTCATACATTGCAACAACAAAGGGAATACCGGTTCACCATACAGTATATACGTGATTGAGAGCTGAAAACTACTGGATAGTTTAAAAAAGCGTAATATACTGAGTATGCATCCCAACATAAACAAAAAAACATCTGTGAGACAACAAGTTCAGAAACATCGGTGCCTGAATTAAATTAGAATGTCATCACTACGCCGCTCTCCAGTAGTCGAAGTCAGATCGCTGACTGATGAGTACTGCGAATTTGTTCTTAGCAAAACCGATGCGTCAGTTGCAAACGCTCTCCGTAGGATTATCCTTGCTGAAGTGAGTATTAGCCTCGTTCTACTTACTACCTGTTTGACGCCCCAATACTCAACATAAATGGTATGTATCAAACTTTCAGGTTCCAACTATAGCCATTGAGCTCGTTGAAATTGAGGCCAACACGACCGTCCTTAACGACGAATTCTTGGCACACAGACTGGGCCTCGTTCCCATCCTCAGCCAAAGGGTACATGAAATGAAAAGCATATATGACGCAGCCGATGATGATGACTTTACAGATATTGAATTCAGACTTGATATTCGGTGCACAGCTGACGATACCATAGCTGTCACGTCGGACAACCTCATCCTCGATCCACGGCATCCAGACATAACGCCGGTGGGCTATCACAGCAGATCCAGCAAAGGGATTCTACTCGTCAAAATGCGCAAAGGTCAAGAACTTAAATTAACTGCCACTGCAAGAAAAGGCATAGGTAAAGATCATGCAAAATGGCAGCCAGTCGCGACTGTTGCCATGCAGTACATGCCCCTCATCACGATCGATCACAGTCTCGTGGACAAGCTCACTGATGTACAGAGACAGGAGCTCTGTGATGCAGATCCAAGAGGTACATTTAGATTCAATAGATTGACTGGTAAAGTTGAAGTGCCTAACCCTGAAGTTCATATGTATGATGGCGAAGTCGTTGCCAAGGCAGAACTTCTGGGTATTCCAGGAGCCATCGATGTTCGACAAGTGTTGGATACCTTCATATTTAGAGTGGAAGGAACTGGTGCATTGGACCCCAGGGACATCGTCATCACAGCATTAGAAATATTAGAGGGAAAGCTGAGAAACTTATCTCATCATTTGAAAGCTGAAGCTGATATCTTGGGGGAAGCGATGTGATATAGACATATTACAATCATACTCGACCCGATCCCTCTCTTCATCACATCATGCATGAACTGCGCTCCTTCTGTGCTCTAGAGTGACAGTTTTCATGGTCACAAATTCCTCTGCTGCCGAGGGGTGGATCCCCACCACACCGTCCAGCTCGCTCTTCTTAACTCCCATCTTCACTGCGACGCCCATGCCCTGCATAATTTCCGCTGCATCGGGACCCACCATGTGGCACCCAACAACCCTGTCTGTCGATGCATCTACGATCAATTTCATGAATGTTCTACCTTCATTGCCACTTATTGTATTCCTCATCGGCCTGAAGCTCGACTTGTAGCAATCAACGTCCTCCAATTCCTCTATGGCTTGCTCCCATGTCATACCTACCGTTGCAATCTGGGGGTTGCTGAACACCGCTGTGGGAACATTGGTATGGTCTGGGGCAGTAGGTCTTCCTTCAAACAACGTCTTAGTCAAGGCCATGCCTTCCATCAAAGCAACGGGAGTGAGGGCCATGCGGCCAGTGACATCGCCAATGGCCCAGATACTGGGAACGCTCGACTGTGAATATTCATTGACAGAAATGGCTCCGCTCTTGTCCAGCGTGACACCCAGCTCCTCCAAACCCAGGTTTTTAGTATTTGGCACCCTTCCCGTGGCGCATAACACTTGGTCAACCGTTACTGTACTCAGCTTCTTCCCCTCCTCCTTGTGTGCATACACGACGTCCAATCTACCGTCATCTCGTTTTTCTACCGCTGTAATGACGGTCGATGTGTGAATGTTCAGTCCATTCACTCTGTACTGTTCTGTGGCGAATTCTCTCACGTCCTGATCGAAGCCTCTCAGGGGGAGAGGCTGCCGACACATGACATGGACCTCCGAACCGAGCCCGGCGAATATGCCGGCAAACTCAACCGCGATGTACCCAGCCCCGATGATAGCGATAGACTTTGGAACCTCAGAGAGCTCCAGAGCTTGATCGCTAATGATGGTGTGTTCGCTGCCTGACACGGGGGGGACGAAGGCTCTGGCACCAGTGGCGACCACTATGTTCTTAGCAGTGAACCTTCCGTGCCCGGACACCTCCACGGTGTGGGCATCTATAATCTTGCCCCTGCCCTCCATATACTCAACTCCAGCATTTTTCAACAAACTTCCATAGACGCCATTCAATCTGCGAAGCTCAGCATTCTTTTTCTCAAGGAAAACGCTCCAATCGAGAGAGATTGAGTCTGGGGAAGGAACGTTCCACCCGAACCCTTGCGCATCCTTAAATAAATGAGGATACTCAGAGCAATACACGAAGAGCTTTTTTGGGACACAGCCTCGTAAGACACAAGTACCACCAGCTCCACCGAGGTCGTCAGATGCAATAGTGTTGAACGGCAGCTCACAGATACCGACCTTTGCACCATAACTACTAGCAGCCACTCTCGAGGCGCGGACGCCACCGCTGCCTGCGCCTATGCAAAAAAGATCATAGTCATAATGAGCCGAGTTGCCATTTGAGTCATTATTACTGGCTTCAGCTTTGAATGTCTTGGATGAGAAGAAATTGGCTTGTGACTGCTTATGTTGAAGCGAGCCCTTTTTCAGAGCTCTCCTTGCAGAGTGTGTAGAGTGGTGGCGCAACTGAGGGTTCAAGAGCGTGCCTGCAATGCATTGGATTGTCAAGTATGGGCTAGTCGCAAAGGAACGGTATCGATAGAACATACTGCAAGAGGAAGTGCACGCCTTGTTCCGGGCCAAACGCAGAAATCGCAGTGAAGACATGTATAATTTTGCATGTAAAGTCTCGTTCAGCGAGTCTTCAAGCACACCAAATACAGGTACGTACTTATTAGAATATGAAATGCACCTGAATATTCTGTGTAGGGAATCATGTATATATCGTCTGGTCAGCCCAATCAGCCAGCTACCCTCCAGCCAGAGCGCCCGGAGGCACCTGACCATTACGAAAAATGAGGTAAGCACAATTGTCCAAGTTTTGGATGAAGCATGAACAACATATCGATGACATCGATCATACTCCAAAACATATCAGCGTCCAATTTCTTGTCTCTGTGTTCATACTCAGACTCCACCACTCTGACCAAGCACCCATCTTTCACTTTCTGGAATCGTATTCGACTGTCAGTTGCCACCCACTGACCTGTCTTCCACGTACTTTGCGCTTGCTTAGATAGATTGCCACACATCAATTCATTGACCACTAACAGTAGCGTTAGTAAATCTTCAGAATCGCCTCCAAATGTGTATCCCTCATCATCAAGAAAGGTCAGAGTCCACTCCAAGGAGGTGGGAGGTCGCTCAAAATTAAAGTCAACGGCTTGCCAGCACCTTGAGGAAACATAATCAAGTGCATCTCTCTCATCATAACGTAAGGTAGTATGCTCATCTTGAATAGCTGTTAAGAATTTACTGCTGTACTTGTGTTGCTGCAGCAACTGCACAAGGTTTTTCGGTGTTCCACTGCCATCGACTGTGATGACTAGTTTTGCTTGTGCAGGTTTATTATGAATTGTTCTAATGGTCTTCAGAACATTGACTACAATTTTATCTTTGAGTTTCTTTTCTGTGTAGTACTCTTCGCCATTCTCTGTCCACCAGCATATGAGAATATCCCTCAGCTCACGGGACCAGATCTCCATTTGACCACTGAAGAGAACTTTATTTGGTGGAGTGCCAGCTTCCATGACAGCTCTTGCTTGTACATCAATTTCATGTGCTTTTTCTTCATCAATGATCCTGCACATGTTGAAGAGGTCGTCTATGCCAAGTATATGAACAGCCTTGGCAGTTTTCTTTTCAATGGCCTCAGAGTATTCTTGCGGGAGGATGCCTGGGTGTCTCTTATGAAAGGTTAGTACAGCCATATCGAGACATTGGTTCCTATTGACATGGAAATGTAAAAGAGCAGCTGCTGAGGTCAAGTAAGACGCCTCTTCGGCTGTAAAAGATGCCTTCACTACTAGCTCACACTGCTCTTCAATAGAAAGGGTATAGGTCGCCTGAACATCTGTGTTGGCACTACTAGTAAGAGGACGGTAAGTTGGGCGGGGTCCGAATGTTCTGTGTTTTGATGATACCCAACGTCCGATACTTCTATCAACAACGGCAGATCTATGAAAAGTGCCACGGGTCGTAATAATCATCTCTCGGATCAGCTCAAAAAATGTGCAAAAGATTGCGTCCGCTTCCTTATTACAGCACACTTAGACTGGTATATCATTCCTCCTCCTCACATGCATCGAGATTTTCGATAATTTATGGCGTATCAACGCTGCCACTGTTCCCAACCTATTCAAATTGAGGGCTGCCAGCAGAATGAGTGCCGCCAGCCAGATCCAGTCCAGCCCTCCTCTTCTCTTTATGAATTGTACTTTGGCACTACTGCCGCTATAGTAACTCTGCTGAAAAACGAAATCTTCAGGTATATCTGGGTGGCCAGGCAACAAGCTCAGCAGCTCAAAAATAGCTCCGCTCCATCTTTCCAAGACACTTCTGTACACAACTCGAGAGATCGGATTAAACATCCTGTAGCAGTCCAGATAATGTGCCTTTTGGTCTCCATACACCTCCCAAGTCATTGCTAGTGGCACGCTTAGATTCGCGTACATATAATCTGTGGCGGTCCCGTGTGCAAGGTATCCCACGCTCTTTCCACCACAACCAACAGTACATGCTCCCTTGCACACCCTCGTGTTCAATTCTTTCAATATTTCTAATGTTTTCTCTGCTCCTTTTCCTGTAGGCACTTCATTCTTATGGTCCCAAGGCATAAACAGGGCTTCCATTCCACTGTGAAAGCTTATCCAAACGTGCGGTTTAAAAGATGTGGCTATACCTCTCACAATGTCCACCTCAGGTTCACTGAATGCATGTGCCCCAGGGTATTCTTCCTGAGGATCATAATCCTTTTCTTTATACCCCCAGTGAATGTCCCAATTTCTATTTGGATCCACCCCTCTCCCATTTTTTCTCTCACACAATTGCCCGTTCTCAACTTTCTCTCTCCCCCTCTCATTCTCCATTGGTACTATAATAAATACAACATTATTGATACTGGCAGTACATAGCTTCTCGAGCAATGACAGAGCTAACTCCGAGGAGATGAGCTCCCTACCATGCTCACCAAAATTCAAGAGGAGGCGCACCTTCCCGCTGTGATCGGTTGTGAGTCCGCCCGGTTCCACCATGACCGTGGTAAGGGTGGTGTTATAGTCACTGTCACCCGCTGTGTGTGCTTCCACCTTCATGATGCTTGGACAGTGCGAGACGATGTCGTACATTTTCATGAAGACGAGGTCCTTCGTGTGGTAGAGAGAAAAGTCGGGCTGGGTGATGTCGGTAACTGGACGAGCATTCGTCAGCGATATCAAGAATAGGACAATAATTCCTCCCTTCATGTGCTCATTGTACGCGCTTGCAATGCAGCGTTTTCAAATTTTTGATCAAAGCAGATCACATCAGTTTGTACATAGAGCCAATGCAGCACTACGTTGAATTTGGGGATTGAGTTATTATACGGTGATTACAGTAAGAAGATTATACAGCAGCCTGCATTTTCGCAGTGTATTGTTGCGACAATTGTACCGTTGAGAATCTTGCAAAGGTTCTAACAATGTTTGTAAATAAAACGAGACACCGACGTGATTACGAAATAATCATTTGCATAGCTATTGAAAGGCATCTTTAAGTCATTAATTTGCAAATGCATCAAAGATTTTCGAGCTTGTTCTCCTTGTGATTTCTCTTGGCACATGAATCCAATGTACTCCGTAGCTGTTCGACGGAATAAGAAGAAGGCCTCCGCTGACGAGGCTTCCACAAGTGACTCTCCAGCTCCTTCTTTGGCCACCACACCCCTAGCAAGCGCCAGAACAGTAGAGACACAGGCCGACACAGACATAGACAGCTCGGCCGAGGTTGTGGCCTTCACAGCTGGCAACCCCAGGGTGGAGCACATTACAGGCATAGTGCATCTGTACAGACACATGATGGGAGTGTCTCCAGGAAGTCCAGACAGACTCTCTGATAAAAAAAAGAAGAAGCAGCAGCTACCACCGGAGCGCAGCACACATCTGTGCATTCTATCCTTGCCTGTCGACATGGGGTTTGCCGAGTTGTGTACATTCATCTCCTCCTCTTTGAAAGATTTGAGCACTGTACGCCTGGTGCGCAGAGAGAGTGGGGATGGTATCTGCCTGGTGTTAATGCAATTCAAAACTCAAATGGCCGCAGACACATTCTACCTTGACTTCAATTCCAAGCCGTTTTGTTTGTTGGAACCCGACATCCTGTGTCGCCTCGTCTTCGTGAAAGGTGTGGACATTGATAACGTAGTCACGCCTCCTAAAGCCCCTCTGGGTTCCACAGAGTTGCCTGCATGTCCTGTGTGCCTGGAGAGATTAGATGATCATATCAGTGGCATCGTCACGACTGTCTGCAATCACAAGTTCCACAATGAGTGTCTTCGCAGATGGAGCGATACCTCTTGCCCAGTGTGCAGATACTGCCATGCTGCCATAGATTCAACAAACTCTAGCAGGTGCGCTGCATGTTCCACGACAGTCGACCTGTGGATATGCCTTATCTGTGGCCACATTGGTTGTGGTAGATATAAGGGGTCCCATGCGGCGGATCACTGGCAGGAAAGCGGACATGGGTATGCTTTAGAGCTGGAATCTCAGAGAGTATGGGATTATGTCAATGACCAGTATGTGCATAGATTGATACAGAGCAAAACTGACGGGAAGCTGGTTGAGGTACCTTCCCCACTGCCTGCACCGGTCAGCAATAGCAGCACCGATGATCATGGTGGGTGCATGGATGAAGAATGCCGACAGAGGGGAGAGCGAGAAATGGATCCTGAAATGGAGGAAGCCATCATCGTGAGTAAATTGGATGCTATTGCAGAAGAATATAATCATCTTTTGGTCAATCAATTGGAAAGTCAGAGAGACTATTTTGAGAAGCAAGTGGCCAGGCTGAAACGAGAGGCTGAGCAGGGAGTAGAGTTGGCTGAGGAGAAAATGAAAAGAGCAGAGGAAGCTGCTTTAACAGCTCATGCATCGATGAACGTGGCAGAAAATAAGAAGCAAAGCTTAGAAGATAAACTTGCTAAGGTATTGGAGCGACTGAAAAAGATGGAGAGTGAGCATGGTTTCCTTAAGCAATTGAACGATACTCTGCTGGCCAATCAGAAGGAGTATTCAAGCAAGTTGCAAGAAACTGAGAAGAAAATAGTAGAAAGGGATGGAATCATAATAGAATTACAGGAGCAAGTGAGGGACTTGATGGTGTTCATTGATGCACGGGAGGCTCTTGGAAAACATGAGGAGTTGGAGGGGGGATCGGTCTCGTTGCCAGCAGCATCAGCCGGGCGAAGGCGAGGTAGTGGCAAAAAGAATAGTCGTTAATCTAATTATAGACAAACAGTTATCAAATATGAGACGTAAGAAGTTGAAAACCACCAGGAAAACTGTTAGGTTTTACCGTATTAATCATAATTTTCGCCCTCCATACAAAATTATATTAGATGGCAATTTCGTGCACACTATCGAAGAGACAAAGTAAGTAGAAATTCTTTGGATATTGTATTTCTTCTTGTTGTGCCGAGCTAGAATTGAGCACTGCCGCCCCACCCCCATCGTCAGGCGTGGTGACCCCACAGAGCTTCTCGCAAAGCTGCTGGGGGCCCCAGCGCGAGTGTTCACCACAAAGTGCGTCATGAAAGAGCTGAAAACTTTAGGGAATGAATTCAATGCTAGCAGACATGCATGCAAGCGGTTGGCATTACATAAATGTGGTCACGAAGATCAATCTGTGTCTGCGTCAGAGTGCCTGCTGGCCCAGGTGGGCGATGCCAATGCAAACCATTTTATCATTGCAAGTCAGGATCGAAGCCTTAGAAACAAAATTATGAGGATTCCTGGGGGATCATCAATATTTGCTACTGTCAATGGTATCCATCTAGAGCAACCCAGCGAGATGCAAAAACCAGATGGGGCAAAAGCCCAGGCAAAGTCCAGGATAGCTCTTGATAGGGAGAAGAGAATGCTGCTTCAAAATGGACTCATTGAGGATGACAGTACGAAACAGCAGATTAGAAAAGAGACTTATCATACAAGAAAGAATAGAGCAAAAGGACCCAACCCACTAGCAATGAAAAAGAAGAGGGCAATGACGAAGAGAGCAGAGCCCATGGCGCGACAGCCTTTGGAAGAATGTGGCATTCCCGCTGGTAAAGAAGCTGAGACTCAGGATGTGAAAAGGAAAAGAAGAAGAAGAGGAAGTAGTGCTATTACAGAGGTGTAAGAATGTTGAGCTCATAGAAATGTACACCTTTACTTTTTCTAGTGTGAATCCTTCTCTTGGACCATAGCGGCAGTCGGACAAGCATCAGACATGGGCGGTGTGGGTGCCTGCGGAGGAGCAGCTGCCGCTACTTCTTGCTTTTCAGCCTCTTTTCGCTCACTTTTCTGTTGTTGCGACTGTAACAAGAACCTCATCTTCGGAGGCAACGCTTGGAACTTGTTTTTCTTTTGACTTCCATCCATTTCCTGAGCAGCCATTTCCAACAACCTCTTTTTGAGGGGATTGGGCGGCAGAATGAGCATCGATTTCGTTCGCTGACCATTTTTTCCAATGATGATGGAAGCATTTGCTGACGCATTATTATTATTATGATGATGATTATGATAAGCAGATTTCGGAGGTCTTCCTCTGCCTGATTTACTGCTGACCGCAGTCGTCAGATGCAACGTGACGTCCTCCATCCCTGCCATGGTGTTCAACGTCACTGCCGTGCTGCTCCGTGCCGACTTATTATGCATCGCAAACAAGTCATCCTCCTCCAAAACTGCCACAGATTTACTGTTGTGTCTTGAGGCAACACCCTTCTCGTTCAAAGGGGGACGCCCTCTTCCTCTAACTGTCCCATTGCCACCGCCACGTCCGGCCCCACGCAATGACATAGTGGGGGGTCGTCCACGCCCTCGGCCTCCCCCTCGATGTCTTGGTCCAAGGCTATCCTCCGAGGACATATCATCCTCATTTCTTGCTTTGTTGAGAGAACTATTTTCTGATGAGCTTAATCCCTGACCACGGGGGATGGTAGTAGCATCTTCTATTCCTGCAAATGCCTTGGCCCTCGCCAGTCTCCGCCGCCCTGCTGCCGTTTTGGTCTCAGCGTCGTCCCTTCCTCCATCCTCCTCCATCCCTTTCTTATTCTTATTATCCTTTGCCTGCAGCAGTCTAAAGTGCACACTGAACCAATCAGCCAAAGGATCTGCCTCCCAACCTTCTGAAGTAATATCCTCCTCCTCCTCTTCATCAGAGTCCTCCCCATACTCTCTCGCAGCAGCATTCTTCCTCGGGCGCCCTCTCCCTCTCTTCTGCGGGAACTCTCCATCTGCGCCCTTACTAGTAGTGTCCCGCACGGTGCGCTTAGGCTTCTCTTTAGCCTCCCTGCCGGAGCCCCACGCCTCTTCCTCATCGTTATCATCCCTTCTAGTAGAACGGGCTCTCTTAGCGGTTGTAGCGGAGGATTTTGTAGGCCGTGATTTAGTGCCATTATTATCTATGCTATCGGTGTCTGCCTGGTGCAGATCTTTGGGACGCCAAGCCCCATCGCTACCTTTGATGTATTTCCAAGCCCGGGTACTCATACTACCCCTCCATATCCTGCTGCTACCCTTGTGCACCCACTCAATTGGGTAATCTACACCCTTGCTCGAAGGGAACTTGATTTGAACTTCGGATAAACTCTCTCTAATGACTATAGCCTGGTACCATACCCCACTGCCTGCTTCCATCTCCATCATAGGTCTGTCTAATGCCCTAGGATCAAAAGGTTCAAAATCTAAGGATTCGTTTTGTTGGATTCTAGCGTACTTGGTTTCCTCCCTAATGTACACATCCTCTTCATTCATGGTTGGCGGTGGCGGTGCTGCTGGTGGTGCTGCTACCAATTCAGACACATTTTCAACTGTGACTTCTGCACGCTGACCTCCCTCCTCTTGCTCACATTTAATAAGAGAAGGAAGAGGGGGTTCCTTTTCTGTCACAGGATTATCATGGTCGCTACGACAAGGACGTTCTTCTTCAAATTGGATTTCCAGCTGTTGCTTCTCTTCTTCCTCGATTGCTATTTCTGTCGTTGCAACAAGTGGGGGAGAACGGGACTCAGTAGAACGCAGTGCTATACCACAATATTTGCAGACCTGCAAGACAATAAGGGTAATTTGTTTATTGTTACTTTCTCAAGGCACATACAAAGAGATTAGAGCGGCAACAAAATTTCATACCCTTGAAGCAACACCAATGGTCTCAAAACAATCCTTGCACCTCTTGAAGCCTTTGGGGAGCTTAGTGACTTCTGGAGAAGCCATATCGGCTTCACAAAGTTTTGTCTCGTCTTGGCTCATGGCTGCATTTTTAATCAGCGTGCAAACTCTCGACTAAATTAAGCGCTCAGTTAGAAAATTGTCAGGAGTCGGAAGAGCAAGTTGCAGAGGTTCCAAGGTTTGTTGTCCGCTGTTGTTAGCACCGGCAACGAATTACTAGTAGAAACTTAAATTCGAGAAGATAGACAAGGCATGGTTTTGCTGTAAGCTAGTCCAAAAATTATGTTGGTTTATAATCTAATTTATAAGCTTGAAAATTACGAGTCGTTGTTCAGTGAAGTAAAATAAGAGCTGTGCACAGCTGCGCAACCGACCGAATTGAGTGAAGGATTCTTCAAGTCTGTGATCAGGATATTAAACTTGGCAGCATCTCAATGCAATGGGATAGTGTGGATTGGCGACTAGAGTGGATGTTCCTGCCGAGCCTCTCACGATGAGAAGGGCCACCACTGTTGCTTTATATTGTATGAGATGAAGGTAAGAGGAGCGTTGAAAAAGGAAACTGAGTCATTGCAAGTTCATTCAAATATTTCAGACCATTTGATGTCCCAAGAGTACGCTACAGTCAACAATCGGCTAACTCTCCCTTTCATTCACTTTTCATCCAATACTGCCCCTAGCTTCTCAGATAAGTCATAACAATTGCTGAGATTATGCCATGGCAGTAGCCCAGGACAGCCCACACATCGCGTTGGCGTCTCCTATGAGATCGAAAATCTCTTTCAATTGTAAAACTTGATCAAACGACCCACTATGGATAAAAAGAAAGAGATGGCACAACCTTACACTTCACCACCAGTGGCCGTAGTCCTCCAACACGCCGGCTCAATGAACAAGCAAGCATTTCATCGAGTAGCTCAGCCCCTTTCAATATTTGTTCTACTATTATTGGCAGCCGTTTGCATTGCGATTACTTCTTGGATTGGAGTCAACAGTTCGATCGTAGGAACCCAGCAGGCTATTGCAAGAGCGCCACTTCTCACCTCATTTCAGGCAATCGGTGAGCTTCTTCCCGAATTCACTGATGCTCAAGATGATGATGATGATTATGTGGATGCAGACTATAATGATGATCTCAATATTTCAAACTATGTACCTGGAAAAAGAAAGGGTCCATTGCAGCCACCCATGGTCTTGAGCCAGAGCTCACATGAGTGCTCCCAAGGTTTGCAGATACCAAGAGTAGCCCTTTTATTTTTGACTAAATCACATCCGCATCATTCCAAAATGTGGGAACTATGGCTTCATTCTGCTAGGGACTATGTTCCTTTACTGCAATTATGCAACAACAGCAACAGCAACCGTCGTAGTGAAGATGCCAAGAACCTGTGTGCTGGCCGACAGGCTTCCGATGATGTGTCTCAGTCTCAGCACCTGTACTCCATATATCTCCATTTGCCCCCCACTTTTAATGAGACCTTGCTTGATCCGCTATGGAGGGATAAGGTGATAAAGAACAGGATAGCTACAAAATGGGGTACCCACCTCCTGGCTGAAGCAACTAGAAATCTCCTCTGGGAGGCTTATCAAGACCCGCTCAATGAACGCTTTGTACTGCTCAGTGAGTCTGATGTACCTCTATATGACCCCCTGACCACGTACCAACAGCTCATGGCTGTGAATAAGTCCATTATCAATGCCTGCACTCATGACCAGATGCACGAGCGGCGGTGGGATGACCGCATGGAGATTCCTGGTGTCTTTGAGAGGAAACATTGGAGAAAGAGCAGTCAATTTTGGAGTCTTATTCGAGCTCACGCCAAGGTAGTTGTCGAAGATGTCGATATATTTAGAAAATTCGAAGAATTTTGCCTTCATGATGAAGATAGAGACTGTTTCTCTGATGAACACTGGATACCGACGCTGCTGGCAGTTCATGGCAGACAGGAGGAGTGTCAGTGCAGGAATGGAAGTCGAGGATCTTGGGGTATCTCCTTCACTGATTGGAGGCAGCATTTGCCACATCCAAGGACATTCAAACCGGAACAAGTAAAAAGGATTGTTTGGGAGCACATTCTCAGAAAGAATGGAGATGACTGCTCCGGAATCGGAGCGGTGGGGTTCGACGGCACTCGCATGTTCTCCCGTACGTTGTCCGACAGAGCATGCACATCGATGCCCGAGTACGATGCAACAATCTTAGAAGGGTGTAATCTAACAGGCAGAAAATTTCCCAGTAGCACTGTGAGTGCTGTGCTGGGTATTGTGAGAAATTGCAGTAATGGCATGAACTTGTTGGGTGGTGACCCACAGGGTTGCCTGCGTGCACAGCAACAGTAACTGTTAGGCAGGATTGAATGCGCAGACAGACTATCTATTTATTATTAGAACACAAATAAAATAAGTGATTCTTTCATGTAAGAGAACAATGCATAGAAATAGAATTGCCCAAATTAACTTGACTCAGTGGACGCGAAACGTCTATGAACCATCGGATGTATGTTTCTGTTTCAAATAACTTACGTGAGAAAGAGAGAGAGAGAATTTCCTTGTAGATGTAACTACATATAGTTTGTGATTTATCTATGTGCAGGATAGTTTTTTGCTGGTAGATGCACTATTGGAACACTCAAAGCGATGGTTGGAAGACCCACCGACAGTGTGAGTTTACGACTCACTATATAAAGTAGTGATGGCCCATCCCCTATGAACCTCTCATCATCCAATGTCAGTGTACATACTTTTTCACGTGCAGGTGCATGGAGATAGGCACTGGCAGTGGGTATGTCTTATGTTCATTGATTCTCATCCTAAAGTCTTTAGGGATCAGGTCACCAGCATTCCTGGCAACTGACATCAATCCGATGGCCTCCGTTTCGACCGCTGACACGCTCTCCTCGCATGGTTTGAGAGACAAGGTCGACATAGTGTTAGCAGATCTGGCATGCAGCATGTATTCTACAGGGTCAATAGACCTTTTACTGTTCAACCCCCCATATGTGCCTACACCAGAAGAAGAAGTCGATGACATGGGCAGCATAGCGGCAGCATGGGCTGGCGGGTACCGAGGCAGAAAAGTGTTGAACAGACTGCTGCCTCAACTTCCACAGCTGATGTCTCCTGAGGGCGAAGTATTCATCGTAGCAGTGCAGGAGAATGAACCAGAGGACATCATCCGAGACATGCAAACACTCGGTTTCCGAGGCAGAGTCGCGATGACCAGGACGGCAGACGAAGAAAGGCTGCACATACTTTACTTTCAAAAAGGCCTTGTTTAAACTAATCTAAATGCATATTATTACAACAGGAATTGCGCATAGTGTACATTTGATAAAATCGTTTGTGTTCGTTGATTAAATCTCATCATCCGTTGATACTTTTCGTTTTAATACTACTGTGTCTCGAACCTATTCTTAATGAAGAGATGAAGGTCCTCAGGCCAGTCTGAAGGTGGCTTCCACATGAGAGCCTCCATCCACTCCCTCCTCGGAGCAGATTTCAGCATCTTCAATGCTTGAAGTTCAATCTGACGGATTCTTTCCTTGCTCAATTCATACAGCTTCGACATTTTGTCGAGATGCATGGCTTCAGACGTCTCCCCGGTTTCAGTGGTGTTCAGGCCGTATCTCAGACGGAGAATATTCCGCTCCCTGTCTGGTAACGTGGCCAGTATGACATCCATAACTGTTTTCACTGTCATGGTGGCATCAAAGTCTTCCAAGGGGTCTTTGAAGGAAATTTCATCTGGATCAATCATCCCTCCCGCACCAGAATTGGTACATCTCGTGCCGTCCCCGAGGCCACCCGCTCCAGCAGTTCTGACATACTCTCTTGTCTGATCACTCTGCGCCATTCGGACAGGATCCCTGCCGAAATGAAGGGCAGCCAAAATGCGGTTCACGGGCACGTCTAAGTACTTGGCCAGCTCCTGGGGGGTTGGTTCTGCACTCCCATCATCTCTTGTACGCATCAGCTCCTGCCTGGCCCGTCCAATCTTTGTGTGGAGCTCTACTACGTTGTAAGGCAACCTCACCACTCTACTTTGCTCGGTGGCACTGCGAGATACACTTCTGAGAATCCACCAGTAGGCATATGTCGTGAATCGAAAGCCTCGATCCGGCTCAAAGCGGCTGACGGCCTTTTCTAATCCTATCAACCCCTCGGCAAAGAGGTCTGTCAGTGATGCCTTGGAGAGACGGGCGTATTTGTGTGCAATACGGAGAACTAATCGAACATTGTAATCATACAGGAGGGCCTTGGCTTGATTGCCTGTGCACAGCCAACTGTTCAAAGTCTTCACATTGTCAGCGCCTGCAGCTAATGCCGATTCATCGAGGGTTGGTTTTCTACCTAAACTTTGTTCTAGTGCGCTGATACACTTCTCAGCCTTTTCTGCTCTCTGCATAATGTTTCCTAGTCGAACCTCCTGTTCCATAGTGAGCAATGCCTTTGGTGTACCTGCCAAGAATTGAGAAATAATTGTGCTGTTCACTGATGGTTCTCTAGAGGGGACAACCCTGGCCGACAGCTTCTGAATAAACTCTATACTTCCATCGTCATCGACAAGACTGGTAGAGGTGGAAACAGTCTTATCATTGACCGTCGAAGACTTGCGTCCGAGCAAACGCCTTTGCACACGAACGGCAGAAGAAGATGGAGGTCGACTTGGTGTTTTTGATCTTTTTCTTCTCGTTTTCTTCAGCTTCTTAGTTGACGGTACAAGCTCGAGAACTACCTTTGACTGAGAAGCGGGAACTTCATCATCATCATCTTCTCGAGTAACCTCCAAGTCCTCCTCTACCACTGCCAATGCTGTCTCCTCCTCATGATCCAGATCGTCTAAGACCCCAAACGAAGCTCTGTATAATTTATTGAGCCTCTCAGCATCTTCTGAAGACAGACTCATACTGTCAAAAGTCGACAACGTAGAGTCCAACGAAGCTGTGGCCCTTCTGGAAACATTCCTGTGCTGTCCATTGGGGGAGGTATGAGGGTTTAACGACGCCTTTACTTTTGTAAATAGACGCGTTCTACCTCGAATGACTATTGCGGATGGATGAAGAGCTGCAATAGTGCCTGCGGACTTGCACCCCAAACTGGGAGCCATTACCTATTGTAGTCACAAGACGAAGCCTCAAATAAGCTTAAACCCAATCAGTAACATGCGTTCTATTAATTTTACAAGTGAAAAATTGAAGTATACTGTAGGAGACCCAGCAATTTCAATCCATGTTCCTAGATTTCATAGGATCAAGGGAAAAATGTGGACTGGAAAGCCCCGAGATCCCGTTGGATCCGCATCGAAGTCATTCGGTGGGCGTCCTCCCTTTGAAGAAAGGGAGCGCTCCCTTCTACTTCCCAATGGACCGTTGACAATTTGCATTCCTTCAATTGATTGCTTACAAAAGTAATATACAATTGAAGTTTAATTACGGTTAGGACTGTAGAGACACCTTATTATCTATAAGCGTTAAAAGGGTGCTGAAACCGAGAATACAAAGTCATGCAATCAGTGGCTGGCTTGGCACGTCAAAATATAGACATGAATTTGTCGACTACCACTGTTTTTGGACCAAAGAGAATGCAGGCACCGTTGGTAAGCATTGCAGGCTCCCCCGCAACCAAATATTCTTGCGGCTGGCCATTTCAATTTGCTCACAATAACTTCTGTGTGCAGTCTCAGCCTCTCCTTTCCACCCATAAATTGCGACAAGCAAGGTAAGATTCACTAGTTGTTTATTGCAGGCCCGAGACGTCTGCTTTCGAGTTTGGCTGACTCCCCCCCCCCCCACGGTGTGCAGAGCACGTCGCACTTCCCTGCAAACAGTAGCAANCCCCCCCCCCCCCACGGTGTGCAGAGCACGTCGCACTTCCCTGCAAACAGTAGCAACCCTTGCTCGTGGCTCTTCTTCTGCATCGGCAGCAAAGTCTGCTGAATTGGAGGCAGCTCGGAAGGTCGCTCACAATTCTCTCGCCTTAGAGACGGAGCCCCCAGCAGAGTGGGTAGACCGTTTCGCTGGGGAGCCCCGCAGAGGATGTGACATCCTGGTTCAAGCTTTGGAGCGTGAGGGTGTAGAGACACTCTTTGCATATCCTGGAGGTGCCTCCATGGAAATTCATCAAGCTCTGACTCGCAGTGAGAGCATCCAGAACATCCTCTGCCGCCATGAGCAGGGTGAGATTTTTGCGGCAGAAGGGTATGCCAAGGTCACTGGCAAGGTGGGCGTGTGCATTGCCACTTCCGGGCCGGGTGCCACAAACCTTGTTACTGGGCTCGCTGATGCTCTCTTAGACTCTGTGCCACTTGTGGCCATCACTGGGCAGGTACCGCGCAAACTGATAGGCTCTGACGCTTTCCAAGAAACCCCAATCGTCGAAGTGACCCGTCAGATCACCAAGCACAACTACTTGGTACTAGATATTGCCGACATCCCTCGGATCATCAAAGAAGCATTCTATTTGGCTCGTACAGGTCGCCCAGGGCCCGTCCTCGTGGATATTCCGAAAGATATCCAGCAGATGACGGCTGTACCTGACTGGGATACCCCCATGAGCATCTCATCGTATATCTCCCGTCTCCCTCCACCACCTCAACAAAACGCTATGGAGCGCGTCGTCGATGCCCTTCATAAGGCCGAAAGACCAGTGCTGTACATTGGTGGTGGCTGTGTGGATGCTGCAGAGGATATCAAAGAATTTGTGCGACAGACGGGCATCCCGGTGGCACAGACTTTGATGGGTTTGGGTTCCTTCCCTGAGGAGGAGCCCCTGGCCCTGCAAATGCTTGGTATGCATGGCACTGTAGCTGCCAACTATGCCGTCAATGAGGCTGACTTGTTGCTTGCCTTTGGCGTCAGATTCGACGATCGAGTGACCGGCAAGTTGGAGGCGTTTGCAGCCAACTCTCGTATTGTTCACATTGACATAGATCCAGCTGAAATTCACAAGAACAAGGAAGCGCACATACCAGTGTTTGCAGATGTACGACAAGCCCTACCATTGTTGAACAAAGCTTTGACAGCCAGACCCCTCCCGGAGGGAAAGTATTCTGCCTGGGTCGACAAGGTCTACGAAGTTAGAAAAGAATTCCCTCTGTCTTACCCGCACAGAGACGATGTGATCATGCCACAGTGGGCGATCGAAGTTTTGTACGAAGAAACCAATGGAGAGGCAGTGATCACCACTGGAGTGGGACAACATCAAATGTGGGCTGCTCAGTACTATAAATTTAAGGAGCCCAGGCGTTGGGCAACATCTGGAGGTTTGGGGTCCATGGGTTTTGGACTCCCATCTGCTTTGGGTGCAGCTGCAGCTTTTGATGGCAAAAATGGCCGTCCCAAAAAAATAGTGGTCGACATTGACGGCGATGGAAGTTTCACCATGAATTGTCAAGAATTAGCGACAGCAGCTGTTGAAGGATTGGAAACGAAATGCTTCATATTAAATAATCAGCATTTGGGCATGGTGGTACAGTGGGAGGACAGATTTTACAAGGCGAACAGGGCGCATACATATCTTGGCAAGAAGGATGATGAGTGGCATGCGACACGGGATGAAGCACACATCTTCCCAGACTTTGTGAAATTGGCAGCTGCATTTGATGTGCCTGCAAAGCGTGTGATAGACCCGGCTGAACTTAGAGGAGCCATTAGAGAGATGCTTGATACCCCAGGACCTTATCTCTTGGACGTCATGGTGCCTCATATCCAGCATGTGTTGCCCATGATTCCAGGCGGTGGATCGTTCAAAGACGTCATCACCAAGGGCGATGGCGATGATGTGTATTGAAATTGAGGGTTCCGTATCTCTGTTGTTATTTGCTTACTACCACTGTTAATAATAAAACAGGTGTGAACATAATAATGCTATGGTATCATCTTATACTTTATCATCTTCAAACTCCCATCTAGTGTCCCTGGGTGATTTACCTACGGTTCTCATGCAATATTCTTTGTCCCCCTGTGGTCCCTTCTTCACATCCGCGCTGGCAAGCATGCTCCTGAGGCTGAGAGCAACTTTGCTTATCGTCAACGCAGGTGACCACCCACCATTATGGCTGTCATACAAGATGTCCAGGCAGATGTGTCCATTGCTGTATATGTGAGGATGAATGGGTGTTGGGGGAATAAATACGACGTCTGGCGGACTGATGGGGTACCTAAAATTAAAATTTACTTGAAGTCTAAAGATTTCGTTTGCATACAGTGCTGGAGCTGTTTCAGGCCCTATCATTTCTATCACCCAGACTGTCAAAGGCTCACAGGAAATCAATCGACAACCCTCAGGCGGGTGGCGTTGCCACTCCTTCAGCTCAGACTGAAGTCTTCGCATACTTATGGCGGTAGGCGCTGTCCCCATCTTTGACAATGGATGGCTGTTATTCACGGAGTATACGTATTTGTCTGTCGAATAAACCCCTTGACGTTCTTACGAATAAAAAGGTAGAGACACCAGAGTGTTCAACACTATTTACACAGTAGTAATGATCATCTCCCGACGAGCTCTTGTTAAGGGTACGCGGGCCCACCGGGAAAACACTAAACCTTAAAGTCTATAGTGATATTGTATTCTATGAGTGAACGCAGGGACGGAATGCGCTTCCATATTGTTCGATCAATCAATACATGGACCTAGAGGAATGGAATGGAAACATTGACCGCCTGCCCTGCAAAGAAAGCACCCAGTCCTTTTTATGACATTCCAGGCTTGGACGATTGGCTTCGTTCACTTATCAGAGTAACTCTTACTAGCAAAATAAGAACAATATATTCTTCATTTTGGTCTTTTCATAACATCATCAGGGCAGCAAGGAAACAACGAGGGGAGTAAAAGTGGTGACCTGGCACATGCACATGCCGCCACATTCCATTCTGCTCTCCGACATAATGATGGCATCTTTCTTTCTCCTGATATGACGTAGAGGCGTACCTTGTATCATTGAAACTGAGCATTGCAGTTTCGGGACTATCACGTTGGGTTTCAGCACTCGTCTGATCACTGGATATTCTTTTTTACGGTAAACCAGAGCGCGAATCCCGCAAAAGTGATCTTAAGCAAACGGATAATAATGTCAGATGTGGCGGGGTGCAGACCTGAGCTGTTCTCCAGATATATTGGTCATCGGAGAAAACTGGCGCCAGAAAATGAACTCTTTGAAGCCGGCAATTTAGAAAGGGAGACCCTGGCACGTGGTGTAGCTGACTCTGCTGTCCAGGCAATGCTTGATCAATACATGGAACCTTCTGCTTTGTCCAGCTTTGAGTGTGTTGCCTGCAGGGCTCCGTTACCAACCGCTAGGCTGTTAGACATTCATGTGAGCGAGTTGCATGACAGTTACTGGGCTGCCCAAGCTGCCAATCATCTTCCAGTTTATATGTGCTTGGTAGAGGGCTGTTCCCGGAAATTCTGCACCAATGAGGAAAGGAGGCAGCACCTCATCGGGCACCACAAGTTTGCACCGACATATAAATTTGATAGAATCCACTTGCGCAGGCGCAGGCGCAAAGGAGTCAAGCATCCTTCGCAATGTGACCAAGTTGGTGCAGTTGATAAGATGAATTTGGACACCAGCTTGACAAAGTTGAGCTTGGAGGTGCCAGATCAGATTTCATTTGGAAGGAGACGCCTCGGCAAAGGGTTGGTTCACAGAGCCCAAGAATGAGCGTGGAGAGATAAATGGTGCACTATTGACAGTTTCATTTCTTTTCATTCGAGTAATTATATTGAGACGATTGAAGAAAAAGAGATATCAAATTTTGTCAGAGTATCGAGTCTGCCATGGTTTCACCGGTCAGAAATTGCAGAGTTGCATCCAAGGTCGGCAAACCTTGTGTTCCGAAGGCAACGCCATCACATCTTTCCGAGAAAAGTAGCCACAAATTCGCGTTCAGAAATTCGTTAGCAGCGGCTCTATTGGCAGCACAGGTTCTCACCGCACAGCCCACGCTCGCTAGCGAAGATGTGACCCCCATATATTTTGGGAATGGATGCTTTTGGGGCCGTCAATACGATTTCATTAACACAGAAAAGTCTTTAGGGCGTGACACCTCAAAGTTGAGTGCTCTTGTTGGCTATGCCGGTGGTCAGGCGAAGTCTCCAGACGGTCGAGTGTGCTATTACTATGGACCTCGACCGACCCAATACGAAGGTCTGGGCCATGCAGAGGTGGTACAAGTAGTGCTTGATGGCAAGGAAGATGAAGTAGCTAAGAGTCAGTTTAGGAAATTTGCTCAAACATACTTTTCTCAGTTTAAAAAAACAAAAGCTGGAATGATCCGCCAGGATCCACAGGATGCGGGTCCTGGATATCGCAATGTTGTTGGCTTACCAGGAGGCATACATTCTCCTCTCTTCCCAGTGCTGGAAGAGGCTAACGCCAATGGGATGAAGCTCCTAGCAGGCGAAGGGAATGAATGGAGTTCAGGGATGCCTAAAGAGGATGACTTAATCGATACTGTCTGGGTCGTAGACTCTGAGAAGCTGCCCTTCAACAAAGCTGAGATGTACCATCAGTTTCATAATGGCCTTGGCAAAGCATTTCCCAAGCAGTACACTAGAGACTTGAAGAAAAGAATGGTCGAAATGGGCAAGGTTGGAGAGACTGGGTGTCCTGAATATTTCTTTCTACAGTGATTTCTACTAGGTTCCTCAATCAAAATTGAAACTGCTGATCTTTGGAATACCCCAACGACTCGAGATGCCCCTCTACTGCCTTGTTCATAGGTGCAGGGCCACAGCGCAATACCATGACTCCTTCTCCAGGAGGGGGTAGGTGCTTCTTGATCATGTCAGCAGTGATGAAACCCGAGCCTTGGCTCCATCCACTGGGTGGTGAGTTGAGTACGTGGTACACCTTTAGCATTCCTACTCTCCTCGAGGCAAGTTCTTCAAGTTCTTTTCTAAGTAGTATATCTTCCTCAGTAACATTTCCAAATAATAAAGTAATTTGAGTACCATCATTGATGTCCCGTAAAATGTGTTGAATAACTTGATACATTGGCGTGATCCCAGTGCCACCTGCAATCATTCCAATGGCCTTAAACTTGCCAGCTTCATATGAAAATCTTCCTTTTGGCCCTTTAAATAGAATCCGATCTCCGACATGTAATGCATCCAGAGCTTGAGACATTCGGCCTTCTGGGTAGACTTTGATGACAAAGTCGACAAAACCCCTCTGAGATGTCTCGGTTGTCGGTGTATATGGACGGAGACACTCTTCCCCATCTGGAAGAGCGACCTTGAGAGTGATGTGCTGTCCTACAGGTAAACCAAGAAGCTGTTCTTCATGAGGGAGGGCAAATCTGAATCGACGAGTGTTGTGCGTCAAAACTTTCTTGTCGACCAAGGGAAGCGGTTGCCACTTCTCGGGATGGAGGAAGGGCTTTCTCATCCCGTTGATGATATCCTGTCCAACTAATAACAATATCAATGCGACAAGACCTAGCAGAAGGATTTGCGGCATGTTATGCACCACCAGGATAAATAATTCATCGACAATTCCCATCGTTTCAGGAGACATCAGCGCCAACTGAACGCGATGAAAATTCTGAACTGTCTAGTTATTTTGTGTGTAAATAAATTGATGGAAAGTAGAGGTTGACCAATGGTTATGTCATCAGTCTGGACGGCGCCCCGACAGAAAGGCCTGAGTTATGGAGAGTCAAATGCACCAATTCCTCCCCAAGTCGTCCAATATATAACAATTTTGCAATAAAGATAATAATGAGCAAGTTAGGGTTCTACAGCACTGCTTTAGAGGCGGTGAAAGGCTTCGATTTGACTGGTAAAACAGCTCTAATCACCGGTGGAAATAGTGGCATAGTACGTGACTCTGTAACAACAGTGACTGGTCTGTTGAAGGCATTGTATCGCTCATTAGTTCTCGTTTCTTATAGGGTGTTGAAACTGTGAGGGCACTTGCCACAGCCGGAGCAGATTGCATCTTGACCTCGCGCTCTGTAGAAGCTGGGGAGCGAGTGGCTAAAGACATTTTAGAAAAGGGAGCAAAAGGGAACGTATCTGTCCTTCAGCTGGACCTGGAAGATCTGGATAGTGTCAAGAAGTGTGCAGAAAGTATCATCGCCTCTCTTCCAAATGGCCTCGATCTCCTCATTTTGAACGCCGGAATCATGGCCTGTCCACAGGGAGTCACGAAGCAAGGCTTTGAACTTCAAATTGGTACGAATCATTTTGGTCATTTCTATCTCACAAAGCTTCTCATGCCGAAGCTCCTTCAAGCCAGAAAAAAACCAGCCAGGGTTGTGGTGGTGAGCTCATATGCCCATCAGTTTGGAGTGAATTCCTTCGACGTGGACGACCTCAATTTTGAAAAGAAAAATTATACGGCTTGGGGAAGTTATGGAAACAGTAAACTTGCCAATATTCTGTTTGCAAGTGAATTGGCAAAAAGATACAAAGACAAAGGTATCGTAGCTTATTCACTGCATCCAGGGTCCATAGCTACCAATTTGGGCCGCCATTCATGGGCTGTGAGATACCTGGCTACGCCATTTCTGAAATTATTTTCCAAGAATGTTCAACAGGGGGCATCCACCACCATCTATGCTGCTGTTGGTGAGAGCCTAGAGTCAGGAAGCTATCTTGAGGACTGCAAAGTTTCCAAGCCCCATGAAAGGGCCTTGGACTCCAGACTAGCCGCAGACTTCTGGGAGAAAACCGAGCAACTGTTGGCTGCAGCTTTACAAAAGTGAAGTTCTCTTGGTTATTTTGAAGTGTAATGTCATATTTTAAACACAGTAATGTAAGTATAGGTGTACATCTATAGACGACTCAGCCATAAATGGTCACAATTGCCATGGGGCCAATTGAAGGCATTTTGAGATGACAATAGTGCTATTGTCCCCTATGACTCGCATGATTTGCTTCCAAAGCTGCAACGACGGCATGTAATTTATAGATAAACTGTGCAGCTTCTTGTTTTTCTGGTCCCTCGATGAAGTTCATATGGTTCAAACACTTGAGAGCAATTTTTAGAAAAACAAAATTTGCCTTCATGCTCGCCTCCATATAGGGGTTGAATGAATCTACCGTCTTCTGGACATTATAGAGCGTGTTTGAGTTTACGTATAAAGTCCCTTTGATGTCCTCAAGGTCCTCTACTATAGTTTCCAGCAGATCAGAGTGCCGTTCTTGCTCTAGACAGAGCTCTTGTTGCTTCTCTTGCAACAAGCCCAAGTTTTCCATAATGGTCGCCTGGAACTCTCTCACTTCATGCCACACATTGTGCAGCGCTGTTTGAAAGGCATTCATTTTCTCATTGAAGCTGCGTCTCGTGACATAGAACATGTCTTGTATGCTCCAACCTTTCAGATGCATGTAAGTACAGTAGACTCCTACCGCTCCAGCGGCGGACAAAACTATAGTACCCTTGCCAGATGGGAAGAAACTAGTCTCCTTCTGCACAAAGACTGTGGGATGAGGGTTCGATCTCGATGCCGTGATGTCCTGTGCGAGTTTCTCGATAAGGACATTGAGTTGAGCGAGCTCTGCAGCAGCCACACCGCTGGCTTGCTTCGAACGAACCAGATCTAAGAGTAGTTCCGGTTTGTAATAAGCGGTAGCTGCGCCGGCTCCAAACACTGCTCCAGCAGCCGCTTTAGACATTTTCTATAGCGTGCGCTATATTATCAACTGGACCCAATGTTTCGGCGAAGGATGGATGTTAAATTCCGAAAGCGGGTTCACTTCTCTCTCTGATCCTAAGTAAGGCTCTGATGTTTGAATTGATGCCGTAATTAGTTTGTTTCACTAAAAGATTTTTAGGAGTTGTGACAAGCTCCGGGTCAGAGTGTCTCGAAATGTATCGTTTCCATAGCAAGGGTTCCCAAGCTCACTTCTGCTGCCCTTGGTTGTTGTACGATGATAACTTCTGCAGGCACTAAACCAGCGCCATGATTTTTCGACGTCTTATCTTCACCATGAAGGTTGATTATAAAGCCTTCTTCCAATGCTGCAATCTCCTCCACAGGGTGCCTGCCATGCTGCACATTTTGTCCAGGGGGGGCAAAAGTTTCCCTAAAGTTAGGGGGGGCAGGCTCGCGGAAAGGTTGTTGCTCTCTTGTTCCTGCAGGGTATGCACGGAAAAAGAGCACTCTTTTTACGCAAAATGTGAAGCCATTAAAACGATATTGGAGATACATGCCAGTAAAAGTAAGAAATAGGCCAAAACCCATAGCAAACCCTGCGCACATTGACGAGCCATGTTGACTCAACACAAAATAATCAAACGTCGAGAGCAGCCGCTTAACAGTACCTACGAGTACTTTAATGACACTATCAGCATGCGGTTCTGCCTCATACGGGATAGTAGTCGTGCCGTGGCCGCTGCTCAGGAAGCGGCATGGTGCAATGGCAGGGAGGGAGGTGTCAGTGGCTGGTTCCATACCACTGTCACTCGTTCGTCGTGCATACACATGTCAAGTATACAATCATCTTTGTACCAATAAGCAGAGAACTTCAAAACAGGCTTCTGTGCTGCGCGTGTTTCCTTGACTCAAGTGGTAAGGGGAGAATGAGAGGTCACATATATGTGACACCTCGAAGACCAAATACGTCTATCTTCATTACACATGCCTACTGGAGCACCATATGATGCTCACTTAAATCCTAATTCACTGCTACAATAATAATTGAGTGAAATTAATACTGATACAGTACTTTGCTGTGCCTCAATCTTCAGGTAACAGTACGGTCCTATCCTCTCCAGGAGAAAGAGGAGCATTATACACTTTCTTCTTCAGTTCATCAAACTCCATTGTGTCAGGCACATTTGCAATGAATAATAGGGGGACATGGTTTGATTTCACCATCTCCAAGCATGACTCTTTCAATGCTGTTCTAGGATGAGTCGATGGGGTTTCCGCAACAGCGCAGCAAACTAGTTCATCGGGCTGCACAATGATGACAGGGGCTGTTTCCAGTCTTTTCTTCTCATCTTCACAAATCTGCCTTCTCCGGGCCCGAAATTCTTGTTCAGAAGTGTTTGGTCTAAACCACTTCCAGAATTTCAACATATCTGCAAAAGTGCCTGATTGCTCCCTATTTATTCTCATCCCTACAACTAAAATGACCAATATAGAAATTACAGCTCCAATGGGTATGATGATCACTCCGGCAGCACCCCCATCGTCATTGCTGGCAGGACTCGAGGCCGATGACGGTGCACTACCAGACGAGTTCGAAAACAGGTGCTCATACTGCTTGGCAATTTCAACCTGCAACAAACCCCTCATTCAAATATTTAAAATAGCTAGCATAGCTTAAGACTGTATCTTCAATGGAAGTGGCCCCCTGCGTACGACACGTTATTTCTTGTGTGGTCTCGATTACGTCACAGAAATAGGGTAATGTTTCATGTTTTATTGCAGCAAGACAACAGTTTATGAACGAAAATATCGCAAAGAAATAAAACTCGAGTCAAGTATAGTGTGCTTTGGAACAAACGGGGAGTATGGCGAAGATCCGAGCTGCAAGTGGATCGCATTCTCCAATAGGGTTCAAAGGGTCCGCACCTCAAGTGACCTGCAAAGCAAGGAGCATGGCTCGACGCCACGATTCGGTAGTAACTTATTTTTTCCACGGAGTGGCGAAACTTTTGTATGCGATCTATTGAAATAATAAACCAGGGCTTGTTTCGACTATAGAGTCACTATTTCAAAGAGCTCAAGGCGCTTTGTCTTTTTCCATATGGATGCAGATATAATCCCAGCTGCGAAAAGGGCTAAGTTAGCCGGTAAACCCGTCGATAAAAACTCTAAATTCATAAATGTTATTGAAATCGATGGTAAATCCTGCACTCACGAAGTGGCTTGGCCTCCAGGTACATCACTATGCAAAAACCTCTCCGGCGGCGTCCTCTTTGAATTGACACACACACGCGAACGATTTCTATTGCAGGCAATGATGGCCCTTTGCTACCACCACAAACGAGAGAAATTCCCTCTGCACGAGACTATCCATTTAAAATAGATCCATTTCAGCAGATTTCAATCAACGTGCTGGAAGCTGGTCACTCCGTCTTGGTTGCTGCTCATACTTCTGCCGGCAAAACAGTGGTCGCAGAATATGCTATAGCGATGACTTTAAGGGACAATCAGCGCGTAATATATACGTCTCCGTTAAAGGCCTTGTCGAATCAGAAGTACAATGAATTTTCTCAAGAATTCGGGGATGTTGGCTTGCTGACAGGAGATGTGACCATCAACCCAACCGCGACCTGCTTGGTTATGACGACTGAGATTTTTCGCAGCATGCTGTACCGTGGTTCAGAAATTGTTAGGGAAGTTCAGTTGATCATTTATGATGAAATTCATTACTTGCGAGACAAAGAGAGAGGGGTTGTATGGGAGGAGAGTATCGTCCTTGCCCCTGAGGCTGCCCGTTTCGTTTTTCTCTCAGCCACAATTCCGAACGCTCGAGAGTTTGCGGAGTGGATTGCCAAGATTCACAAATCACCATGTCATGTCGTGTATACTGAGTACAGGCCAACACCTTTGGAACACTATATGTGGCCCTGTGGTGGGGAGAGGCCTTTCCTGGTGGTCGATGAACGGGGAACTTTTCATGAGAACAATTTTCAGAAGGCTGCTTCTGCAGTTCAAGACGATATTATTGGGAAGCCTTCCCAAAAGAAGAAAACAAGTGACAAAGATCACCAAGGAAAGGATGCAGCAAAGTCAGATATCTATAAACTGGTTACACACCTGATTCAGAAAGACTGCGACCCGCTTATTGTCTTCAATTTTAGTAAGCTGGAGTGTGAACGCATGTGCAATCAATTGGTGGACCTGGACCTTAATGAAAGTCACGAAAAGAAGATGGTTGATGAGATATTTGACAGCGCAATCGACGTCTTATCGGAAGACGACCGTCGATTGCCGCAAGTACAACTCCTTTTAGAGAAAGTTCGCCGTGGCATTGCTGCCCATCATTCGGGCCTGTTGCCAATAGTGAAGGAGATGATCGAGATTATGTTTCAGGAGGGGTTAATCAAAATTTTATTCGCCACTGAAACCTTCTCCACAGGTTTAAACATGCCTGCCCGGACTGTAGTCTTCACTAACCTTCGTAAATTTGATGGAGGGCAATTTCGATGGATAAGCGGCGGTGAGTACATCCAAATGAGTGGTAGAGCCGGAAGGCGCGGACTTGATGCAAAAGGAATTGTAGTAATGATGCTGGATTCGCGCATGGAACCCGCAACCGCCAAAGACATGATTAAAGGCGCACCAGACACGCTGCACTCAGGTATGTAGCTGAACTGTTCCGTTACCGGTGCGCATTTTAACAATTTTTCGCGCAGAGTTTCATCTTGGCTATAACATGCTGCTTAATGTTATGCGGACAGAAGGTGCCAAACCCGAGGAGTTAATGAGGCTCAGGTACGTTATTACTGATGATGAACAAGTAAGCAACCTTTTTAATTGACGAGTGCTTAGTTGCGCAGTTACCGTCAGTTCCAAACAGAAAGAGCGCTGCCAATCTTAGAAAACAAGTTGCTGTTGTTGGCGGAGCAGAAGGACGCAATAGTTATAGATGAAGAGGACAAAGTGACAGAGTATTTAGCATTACAGCAACAGCGTACAAGGCTTCAACGGGATCTATCTGCGATCGTCAGTAATTACAAGCACTCGTTGCCTTTTATGCAGCCTGGCAGACTAGTGCGTATTTGCATTGGAGATGCACGGGAAGGCATTTGGGTTGCTGTAATAAACTTTCAGCCAGCGGGGAAACGGCGCAAGGATGGACGTTCCGCGGAAGATAATAAAGATTTGTATATGGTGGATGTCTTAGCAAACTGCGCAGAGAACGCTGATTATGGAGACTTGCAACGGTAAGTAAGATCTGCGCCTGTGGGACGACTGCGCAACTCACTCCCCGCATACATGCAGAAGAGCGGTGCCAGTTAAAGCTACTGTCAAAGGCTTACCGTTCGTTATACCGGTATCACTGTCGGAGATTGTTGGCATCAGCACTATAAGAATATTTATTCCTAAGGATTTGCGCAGCTCAGAACAGCGAGCAATCGGGGTCAAAGTAAGTAGCTGTGATACTTGAGAGATTAGCCCTTCATTAACCGGACGAAAACTGCGCAGGCTTTAAGCGAAGTGGAGAGACGATTTCCGCAGGGAATTCCTTTGCTTGATCCTGTCCAGGATATGAAAATTACGGTGAGTAATATTCTGTCGCATGTTTGATTTAATCATCGGTATTCATATGATCACGTGGTTTGCAGGATGCACGTCTGGAGAAACTAATGAAGCGCATAGATAATGTTGATGGCATTCTGAATACCCACCCTCTGCGTGACAGCCCATCCTTGGCTCCGCGCATATTGCAGTTGGAAGAGAAGCAAGCTCTCATGGAAACTATTAGGGTCGCTAAGAAAGACATCAAAGGTGCCAAAAGTCTCATCCTCTTGGAAGATTTGAAAGCTAGACGCAAGGTGCTGAAGAGGCTTGGATATATTGATAGCGAGGACATGGTAACACGAAAGGTACGTATTGTCGGCAAAGCTTTCTTCGTCCAGTTTTGAGTTGATACGTAATCTATTTTGTGCAGGGCCAAGTCGCAGCCGAAATTTCCACCGGTGATGAGCTCGTTCTGACAGAGCTCTTATTTGATGGAAATTTCAGTGATATGAGGCCTGAGCAGCTGTGTGCCATCGGTAGCTGTTTCATCTGGGGAGAGAAACATCCTGGTACTAAGGTTCCTGAGGATATGCAGTCATCACTGGGGGTTCTCAGAGAGACAGCTCGACGGGTTGGAAAAGTTGCTGCCGACTGTGGAATAGCCTCTGATGCCCAGGAATATGCAGAGTCATTCCGACCAGACCTCATGGAAGTTGTTCTTGCTTGGTGTCGTGGTGCAAAGTTCGCAGATATCAGTCTAAGAGGAAAGGATGAGAAGAAAAATACGGGCACCTCATTTTTTGAAGGCTCCGTAGTCAGAGCAATCCGGAGATTGGAGGAATTGCTCCGGCAAGTTGGCACTGCCCTCACAACTGTTGGTGACATAGATTTAGCACAAGACTTTGAAGCTGCATGTGCTTTACTAAAAAGGGATATTGTATTTGCCAACAGCCTGTTTTTGTAAATACAAAAGCTTTCTTTTATCTAGTAATGGTCCCTTCAAGCTCTGAACGCCCATCTTCCTCAACGTTCCTCAACAATAAAACTTTTATCGCCTCATGTTTTTTTCGTTCGATAAGGATGTATTATCTTAGTTCTAAAATGATTAATTGAGCAGTCGCCCTCGTTGCCTCAAAGGATTAGAGGCATGGCCACACTGGAAGCAATAGAAACTGCAATAAGGGACTGTGACCGAGTCTCGAAAAAGCAAAAGCTCTGCTCAATTAAGACCGAAAAGATTTTGAAGTCGTTTCTCGAGGTAGGTGTCCGATTCATCTTTGCCACACGTCTGCTTTTCTAAAAAGCTGCTCCCTTGAGCGCAGGCCCTCGATGAAGCCACTGAAGGTCTAAGACAGGAACCCAATGACGTCCCGGAAACAATGAAGCGACTAGGGGGCATACTATCCGGTGAATCATTTGCTGCAGAAACCAAAGAGCTTCATGGAGCTGTTGGCCGACTAGGGAAGGTGGTCGACAAAGCCTTTGCGACCGATATTTCCGCGGCAATTCGGCCGGTAGAAATTGATAAGGATACGTTATTGAGAGTTATAGCAGAGCATCTTTTCCAGGAAGGCATGTTCAATGTGGGCGAGACTTTTGTCAGAGAAGCGCGCATCCAAGACGGGGATGCAATTCGAGCGCCATATATTTTTGTGCACAGCGTCATTGACGAGCTCGGCAACAGACAAAACCTGCAGCCTGCATTGAACTGGGTCCAAAAGCATCAGCTTGCTGTATCTGGAGCTGGTAATGAACCCAGTAATCTGGAGTTCAAGATCCATCAGCTTGCTTTTCTGCAAGTCTTGCGCGGCCAAGGACCCGGTGCAGCCCTTTCCTATGCTCGAGAGCATTTACCTAAATTTCAGCAGAGTCAGATTTCCTCGATAAAACACTTGATAGGCAGTTTATGCTTTGCGAGGAAGGTCCAAGATCAGGGTTGGATCTTGAAGGGGCCCTATGCATCTACTCTGAGGGAAGACATTTTGACGTCGGAACTGTTACATGATTTTGCTCGACGATCATGTGCACTGTTAGGTAGACCTGAGTCATCCCCTTTACTTGTGATAGCAGCTGCTGGGGCAGCAGCATTGCCAACATTGCTCAAGCTGGCCACAGTAGCTAGTAATGTTCAACCTGCGGCAGAGCTGGCTGGGTCGAGTGAAGAGCTCCCTGTAGAAGTCCCATTAGGCAGAGAATTTGTGTTCCATTCGATATTTGCTTGTCCAGTCTCTCGAGAACAGAGCACACCTCAAAATCCAGCTATGCTGCTTCCTTGTGGCCACTGCATTTGCAAGGCAAGCATTTTGAGAATTGCCAAATCGGCCAACAGGCCGTTCAAGTGCCCGTACTGCCCAGTCGAGGCCAGACTGCAGGACTGCAAAGAGCTTCACTTTCCTGATTCTCAAAAAAACACTCCCCCTGTTACAATGGGGTGAGCACTGTGTACCATTACTGCTAAATACGTATGGGTTTAGGTTAAAAGACCTATAAACATGTAGTATATCTGCGCTTCGGATACATGCAACGATTATACTCTGTCTCTCCTTCTCGAGATAAACCATAAAGGTATGTCGCCGGTATTCAAATGAGGAACAGATTCTGTTCTTATTTCCACTCATTAATTTGTGTACTTATAACGTAAGAAAGTGCCGAAGCTCATCCCTCACGCACTGTCAAAGAATTCAAGAAATCCCTGCTGTCATGGGCAGCACAGAGAAAGGCTCTCAAACAATAAAACTGGCTGCACCACACAGATGTAATGATCGAGTCGAAGACTTTCTCCAAGCTCTTTATACGCTCGATTTCGCTGAGAAAATACCGACGTCCTGGCGGACGATGAGGACGTGTTTTCAATCAGAAGCTGGACAGGAACCCAAGGACGCACACGTGGTTATCACTGACCCCCAAAAGTTCCTTGATCCTCATAGAATGTATAAACCAAGAAGTGGGTAGTAATAATGATCCATAAGGGTTGCCCTGGTGAGAACCGCTACTGGAGCTCCCCAGAGAGGCTCCACATTGTTTGATAGTGGTATTGTGATAAATGAGGTGGTTACACCCTATCATTATCTGGCAATATCATCCTAACGTGCAATGTTGTACTGCTTGTATTTTGCAAATAAACTTTGGAGACTGACAGACAGCCTAGTTGTGCCAACACTTTCTTTTGTTGACTGATTGCAGATTTGAATTTTACAATATGTTAGAACCTCAAGAAAATCAAATTTGACTTAATTTATTGTAGGAATCAGGTATGTAGCTGATGTAGTGTGGACATTCAAGCGCAGCAGGGCGTAGGCAAAACATGGGCCGGCTGCTAAATTCAAATTTGAAATGTACACACAACTTCCTGTCTTTTAGCAATCACAACCCCATTTTAAATAACGTAATTTAATTTACCGTTTGTCAATATATCATCAGTGTCACAGAGTTGTCAATAATCACCGGAGGCAAGGTCCGTTAGTCTTCACAAGTAATTAATCGGGAGGCGTGTAATAGTTATCAAAACTTTTACCTACTAATACAATTCAGAATTTTACAAACTGATATTTAGAAATACTCACGACTTCTCTTTTTCTATAAGGTGGCTTTCGCTCAATCGATCATCGTAACTTTGCAGGAACATACTCTCATTTTCATATTACCTATCACTTGTTTCTGAGAGTCTAAGAAATTGTTATGATTTCCAAGAGTAAAAGGCCGGGATGTAGTAAATGCAGATATAGCCAAAACGGTTGTGGGACGTGTCGATCTCAAAGGCAGGAAGAAGCTCCCGATGAGGCATCTGTCGTTGGCCGTATGATCGAGGTCTACTGGCCTTTAGACAAGTGTTACTATAAGGGAAGAGTAACAAATGTCCTGCGTGGAAGGTATGAGGTTAGCTATGATGACGGTGATAAAGAATGGATTGGGTCTCAGAGAGCGACATACAGATGGCTGCCAGGAGGTGTTGCCAAGAATGATGGCAAAGCTCAGTCAGATCACCCAAGTACAGCCGACGTAAAGAGAAGCATGCGGGTGAAAGATAGGCAGGACACTGCAAAGCAGTCCAAGCCAGCAGATGAGTCCCATGTAGGTCGTAGAGTCGAAATTTACTGGCCAATGGACAAAGCCTTTTATGCTGGAACTCTGTTAGAGCATAGAGGCGGCGGTAAATACAAGGTGAAATACGACGATGGTGAAGAAGAAATTATATTGCTGGCAAAGCAGACGTACAATTGGCTTCCCCCCCAGCCTGCAAGAGGCGGGAAGACGAGAGTCAGCATGAGCAGCAGATTGGCACCTAAAGCTCGAAATGTGGAAAAGAAGCTGGCATGGCTTCACAACAATTATGAAACCGCAGATGAGAAGGTGAGGCCTTGTAGTGTACCTGGTGGCCTGGACGAGAATATCATTGGCCGTAGAATTGAAGTGCACTGGCCCCTTGATCATTGTTATTATAAGGGAGCAGTGACTGGTTCATTGCCTGGCAGATATCGCGTTGCATACGACGACGGTGATCAAGAATGGATATGGTTGAAGAAAACAGCTTATAAATGGCTACCGGATGATACGTTACAGTTGTTGCAGAGGGAAAAAGCGCAGTCATATCACCCTGGTGCAGCCGATGTAAAGAGAAGCATGCGGGTAAAAGAAAGGCAGGACCCCAAGGACACTGCAAAGGAGTCCAAGTCAGCTGGTGAGTCCCATGTCGGTCGCAGAGTCGAAATTTACTGGCCGAAGGACAAAGCCTTTTATCCTGGAACTCTGACAGCCCACAGCCGCGGCGGTAAATACAAAGTCAAGTACGATGACGGTGAAGAAGAGACAATCCTGCTAGCAAAACAGACGTACAATTGGCTTCCCGCCAAGCCTACAAGAGGCAGGAAGACGAGAGTCAGCATGAGCAGCAAAATGGCAATCAAAACTCCTGTCCTTTCTAGGGTGAGGAGAGGGATACAGGAGAGTGGCCAGGACAGTGGCACTCCAGCTCCTCAGAAAAAGAAGGCTGCTTGTCAGCCATCATCGAGTACCACATCACTTATTGGCCGGTGCATTGAGATTTATTTCAGTGAACAACAGCAGTGGTGTCCAGGAACAATTTCAGACTTCAGAGCAGGTTCCAGCAAGCATCAAATCACTTTTGCTGATGGAAAGAAGAAATGGTTGAAGCTCTCTGACATAAAACACAATGTGCTCCCTACTAGTGCAGAACCTGTTGAGAACATCACTGGTGTGAAACGAAAAGCTGCTGTAACAGTGCACATGCAAATGGAGGGCAGAGCTGCAGAAGATGTCCATCGGGCCAAAACCAGGCTGAATGATAAACGGCAACTGTTGTTGGACAACTCAGAGTCGTTGAAGAGTTGTATTATAAATAGTCCAAGCCCCCCACGGCGCAAGTCGCTGGCCAACGCCCCTCCTCCTCCTCCTCTTCAGATAGATGAAGAGCCTCAGCAGCTGCTACAAGAAGTGCTCCCTGGTTGGAGCGATGCATCGCCAAGCCAGTCAGCTCTGTCAGTCCCACTTGCTTTGCCACATCAAGTGTCCTCGGAGCAGCTCCCACCGACTATTCCTTTGGCAGAAAAGCCTTCAGATGATGGGGATGTGCAGAGCCGCTCCCCTATCAGACCATTGGTTATTTCCAGCTCCCCTACTCATTCTCAAGAAATAGATGAGCTCCCCGCGGATGTCGACTGGTGGAACCCTTTGGATGTTTCCAAAGTCCTACAGGTCAAACAAGCGTTACATGTGAGCGGCATAACACATCAAGGCATTCCCATTTGTAGAGAAAAACAGGCTGCATCCCTCGATCAGTGGCTCGGAGATAGACTGCGTAATGCTCAAGGGGGCAGTGCATACGTCGGCGGAGTCCCCGGTAGTGGCAAATCTCTCACAATTAGAGCGGTGTTACGTAACTGTGCTACTCATATGAATGTTGAAGGCTCAAAATGCACAGCACCTCCAGCTCTGATTGCTGTAAATTGCATGTCCTTAACGGAGCCTTTACAAATCGTGTCCCACATTCTGAGTGGTTGGTACGGTTCTTGCTCTCAACCCTTTATGGCGGGTGACAGCATTGACGACCCAATTGTGTATGCTCCAATGTCGGGGGCATACGCCGCAAATCCAAGGAGGTCTAGTTCTGGCTATAAGACTCTACTAGAAGAACTCACCTCTATCGTAATGCGCCCCAATCTGACAACTGAAGAAGACCGATCGAGCAGGAGAACTTCAATGAACAACAAAAGACACTCCATGGGGGGGTCTACTGACAGAGGAATGCTTGTGGTTGCTTTGGATGAATTGGATGGCTTGTTAATAGGAAGAACTGGAGACTCTGTTGTCGAGGAGCTCTTTGCCTTGGCTCATGCGCCAGGCTCGAGACTGCTGATCATCGGGATTGCCAACCAAGTTGATTTGATTCAGCAGTTGACGAGAGCAGGGAGCGCTTTCCACAGACTCAATGTCAAGCCGCACAGTGAAGTGTTCACCGCCTATACCAAAGAAAGCATACACAAAATTCTCATTCAGAGACTTTCCACGCTGCCTGGAGCTGTCTTTGAGCCCAAAGCCATCGAGCTCTGCTCGACCAGGTTTGCAAAAGGTTTTGCAGACATCAGGCGAGCCTTCGAAGCAGCCACTAAAGCTGTTGACTTGGCCGTTGAGGCTGCTAGCAAGGCGGGGGCCGAAGAATCTAGCACGTTGATTACACCTCGTCAAATGTACACTGCAATTAATATAGTGACTGGGGGGATGGGCATTTCCAACAACAATGTACAAGCCATCAAGCAGTTGCCACCTCCACAACAGCTTCTCATGGCAATTATCGGCAAGATGTTGGCGGATTCAGCAAACCCATTAGGTGGGGATGGCCATCAGTTGAAGCCTTTCCATCTCAACAGCAGTAATGGCGGCAATAAAACGATGGGCCTCATGCCTCCTCCCACTGCACACCTTAATCCTTTGTCCCGACGGAGATCGAGCATTGGGGCAGGCGCAAGGGGAAGCAAAGATATTACTCTTGGGCAGCTGGAGGATACTCACGCCAAGCTCTGCAGTCTCATTGGCTTGACTCCTTACACTGGGCCCGAGTTTGTGACTGCCGTAACGATACTAGAAGACCTGGGGTTGATAGGCGTGCTATCTGCAAAGGAATCAAAGAGACAGAGGGTCACTATACGAGTATCTGAAGATGACATTACTTTTGCGCTTGAAAATGCACCCGTCATCAACAATGGCATGCGGCATTACTTTGGGTCGGTGTGCTGCTGAAACACCTTGAACAGTTTACAACTCGGTAAAATTCAAAAAATCAAGATATATCGCGTGTGTAAGAATGATGATGATGATGATGATGATGATGACAACACCAGATTCAAAATGCTTTTTTCACAGCCACCCAGAAGGAGGCATACATATTCACTCTGTCCAAATATTCATCTTTGTCTGCTCTCTGGATGCATGTGACCTCAAAGCCGGCGTCTTCTATGTACGTTACGTACGGCGGACACAAGGCAGCCGATCTCCAAATGACCCTTCCCCCTTCGACCACATTTGTTCCCAGAGCCTGTGCCAACACCTGAGCGTCCTTGGGCTGCAGCCAGTCAACGTGATCCATCAAAACGACCACTGAATACATTCGCCTCTTCAACGTCGGCAGGAAGAAGCCGTTTACTATGTGGAGTGCCTGAATGGCATTTTCATCTCTCAGGGTTCTGAAACCTGTCTTGGTGAGGTAGGCGGGGCAATTATTCCTTGCAAACCTCCCTGTCAAACAGTTGTAATAAAAATAATTGTCTTTTCTGACATGAGAATTGAGTGCCACACCATTCATTGTCCTGCTGACGTAATGGCTCAGAGGAACGCCATCGGACACAATGAGGTTCCGCTGCTGGCCTGGAACACCTCCACCAAACCATAAAATCAAGCGATTGAACAGAAGAAGGTCTGTAGCTTTGGAAACGAGGGTCTGGCCCCATGCAGGCATGGAGTTGTACGCTCTGATAGGAGGCAAATTGTTCCAGGCTTTCCTTTGGGCTTCCAAAGTTGGCGCTTCAGCCAAAGCCTCCAGATGTCCCCTAAGCCCCAGCCATTTTGCGGCAAATTGAACCCCAGCCACCACTTTTCCCATGCCTCCATGGAAGTACAGGCCATCATTGAAGTATCTGATCTTATCTCTCCAAAACTTTATTGAGGTCTGGCTCATATAGGGAGCAAGCTTCTTCTGGAATAAAGATTCTGCCCTGGGGTGAACGCCCTCTCCAAACATTGACCAAACATCTTCATAATGCATATTTTTGATCGCTTCTCTCTTTAATTCTAGCAATGCAGATTGAGCTGGGTTGCAGTCCACTGAATAGACTGCTTTGGCACCTTGAATACACAAGTCCAGGGCATTGCACCCGCCAGAGGTCAACGTCAGACAGACATCCTCAGAACTTATTTTGAGATATGGCTCATCTGCTCTGGGGTCTTCCCAACTCTGTGTGTAGAGAAACGTGGCTGGAAACAAGGGTGGCCGCTCGATGCGATTCTCAACCAAGAGCGTCTCGAGTTTGGGAATTCTGCCCACCCAAGCGTACCATGGCGCTTTTAAAAAAGGTGGAACCCATGGGATCGTGCCTTCGTCGTTCAGTTCCCATACCCTGCTCAGTTGATGATCCAGATAAGATCTTCTTTCAGGACCAAGATCGATGCCATCTGTGTCGAAAATACTCCTCCAGAAAAACCTGACAGCCCAGGGCATCTGTCTCATGGGATAATCATGTTTGCCAGAGACGTAAAAGTCAGCGACTCCAAGGAGTCCATTGTCTGGGTCAAGGTATGAAATAGCCCTGTCTATGACAGCATGGAATGGTGGAATCATAGACAATGAATAGGAAAAGGTTACCAGCTGTGCTGTGTCATTGTCAGGTATGCGAAACTGACAGGCATCACCCTCGATAACAGTGACATTCTCCCAGTCTTTAGAGATAACTTTCTGACGGGCCTGCTGACAGAGCGATGAACATAGATCTACTATATATATTCTGGAAAATTTCTGGAGGTCCATGTACTTTGACATCAGTTCGATGTTCTCACCGGTGCCGCCTCCCAAGTCAACCCACACGAGGTCGTTCATGCCTTGAAGTCGAGCTGCACAGGCAGCCAGCATTGGTTCTCTTGCCCAAAGAAACTTGCTCCTAAACCCATCATACAAATGAGCTTGAGGGCTATAAAACTTCTCCAGCCTCTCGGCATGGGATTCGCCTGACACTCTGTTGAACCACATGGCTTTCAGCACCTGAAGGTCGTTCTTGACACTTCTCAACCGCTGAAGTTTATGCTCTGCACTGACAGCCTTCTTTAAGCGCTCTAACATAGAGTCACTCCTTTGTAGGCCGTCAGAGCGTGGCATCCTTTTCCGCAATACGGAAAGATCAGTAGCATCTCCACCTTTGCCCATCTTGAGATCGACTGTAAGTATACTTTCCTAGAGGAGTACACTCAACCGGTTTTGAACTGACACAAGAATAAGACTTCCACCTACTCCTCATTTGAAAGATTCTTAGGAATTATGAACGAAATTGGAGAAGATGCTGGGGCGATTCCCATATTCCGCCTGGCGAAAATTTAAATACCGAAGCAGATTCGCCTCAGGTGCTGCAGTACTCTCTACCAGTCTCACTCATGCGCTCGTCAGTATCGAAGCTGAATGCATTACAATCCGAGGTTAATTCTCGATTAAAACCTAAAATAATGTCCGAACCAAAAACCGATGCGCAGTACGAGGTCTATGTTAAGGCCCATAGCTTAAAAGATGGCGTTCAAGAAGATTACCACGGGCAACTAGGAGGGTGTCCATTCTCTTTTAGAGCTTTACTACTCTTGGAAGAGCACAACGTTCCCTATAAAATCAAGTTTATCAACTTGAGCGACAAACCCAAGTGGTTACTGGAGATAAACAAAGACGGGACAGTCCCGGTGCTCAAGGATATCAACTCGGGGGAATATATTGTCGGCTCAGATGCCATAAGCGATTACTTGGAAGAGAAGTTTGAGGGCAAGCGATATCTTGGCAAAGTTGCAGATGTCACTATACCTGCACCTGATTTAATGCCCTTCTTCTTCCAGTACTTGAAGAGCGGTTCCGACGAAGCCAAGAACAAATTGATGATGGAGCTCAAAACGGTCGAAGATATTGTGAGTGATGTACACCCCTTTTTGGGCGGTAAAGATGTCAGTGCTGCAGACCTGGCACTTGCTCCTCGCCTGTATATCGTCAAAGTTGGCTGCAAAGGGCTTTTGAATTGGGATTTGGGCGACGAGTTCGTTCAAGTCAAGTCCTACTTGCAGCGGATGCAGGGCCGCAAAAGTTGGAGAAATGTTGCTAGTTGGAATGATGAAAGTATAGTAGAAGAATTGAAGCAAAAGATCGAAAATTAGTCTTCGAATGGAGCTACTAGTAAAAATCTCCCAGCTAGACAGGGGTGCATTCTTGCCTCACACTTCTCGCCCTCAACAACATTCATCGGTGCCTCAAGTATGCTGGCAGAATAATTCAGGCATTCTTTCTTGATAAGAGCCCAGTAATCGAATAAAAGTATCTTTAGTATTGTTAATTTCTTGCTCCGCCAAAAGAGCTGCCTGGCTCAATCGCAAACATCTGTACTGTATAGAGAGCTATGCTCATTCCAGGAAGCCGGTTATCAGTAAGCGACAACTCTGGTGCAAAGGAGGTAGAAGTTATCAGAACTAAAGGTCGTTGGGCTTCAATCGGGGACATCATCACGTGCTCAGTGAAAAAGGCTGGCAAAGGCAAAATAACACAAGTACGTCAAAAGACATGCTAGTATCGTCACGTCACGTTGGACAGCGAAATTTACTAATGTACATATTTGCAGGGTCAAGTAGTCAAGGCAGTCGTCGTCGAAACAAAAAAGGAAATACGGCGACGGGACGGTAGCATCTTAAAATTTGACAAAAACGCCTGTGTCTTAGTAAATCAAAAGGGTCTTCCAATTGGCACACGTGTGTTAGGATTTGTTACACACGAGTTGAGAGCTAGGCAGCTTATGAAAGTGCTGTCTTTGGCAGCAAGAGTGTTCTAAAAATAATTAGAGAGTTCTTGTCATAGATAGCTAGCAGACTAGAGAATGAGGAAAATCAGCGATACTGTGTCGATAGTGATTATGGGCGGCATCTTTCTGGGCACCTTTGTAGCTGTAGGCATGACCAGCGTAGCAAAACGAGCACACCTTACAGGGCCACCAGAAAAACCAGTTTGGTTAGATAGAAAAGCATTCCAAGAACGGTTGGACAAGCTCAATAAGTAGAAAAGGGAAAGTAAAAAGGAGACCCTTACGATTTGACTATGTTGGCCGCAGAGGCTGTCTCCGTAGTCTGTTCAAGTATGATCTATTCACGATGAAGTCTTTGTACAATCCATGTCTATCAATATCCTTTGATGGTTTCACCAATTTCAAACGTTTAGAGATACATTCATTCTCTCTCGTAGTAGAAAGACTCTCTGCTTTCCTTCTTGCCGATCTGCTCTTCTCTGCATTGTCCAACAGTGCATCATGTTTGCGGGTGTCAAAGGAACTTGGAGAGGACTGAGAGGATATGGCGAGTATTTTTTGGACGAGGATCGAGTTGGTATACTTAATGTCCTTTAATCTGTTCTGTGAATGCCCATAGGTAAGCCATGTGTTGCGTCTTGGGAGGCCCTGGGGCGGTTTCATGGCTGGGACTGCCAGACAACGCAACAGCAGTCGAGGGACCTTGATGGGATGAGTTGAGGCATCCAAAATTTCTTCTTTTTCTTGCTTATTGTTGAGATTCATGGTAGAAAGTTGGCTCTCTAATGTATCTCGCCGCAGTCCTTCATCCTCATGAAGGAAGCCAGAAGAAGTTCCCGAGATGGACGGCGATGGTCGAGGGGCGTGCTTCTCTGATAGATCGGAGGCTCCAGACACGCTCACACTGTCTCGGCGGACCGAGTCTAAAAGCCTGGAAGACCAACCTGACTCCTCCATAACTAAGTACAAGGTATAAATCAAGTGGGTTGGTCTCTTCCAGAAGATAAACTATGTATGGCTAGAGAAATGGTGTGCTGCCACTTCGCTTGAGACCCACTGCACCATCAGCCTCGCCTTCCTTTAACGACACGAGTCTGACGTCTTTCATTCTACACAACGTTTTTTTGACGTCATATCAATGAAAAATTAGTCATAGGAAATGATACCAAAGCGTGGAGGTCCTATCGTGAAGAGATTGCGGAAAATGATAGCGGAAAATCCTCCTGAGAATATATATTTTTGGAAGAAGCCGACAAACACAATGAAGCAGGTCATAAACAATAGCAAAATGAAGGGTAGATTGGCAAAATCGATCTATGACACTGAGGATGCCTTAAGGAAAGAGTACTTTAAAAAATTGGAACGGGAAAAGGCTCTGCGTGCTGAACAGACTTAGGAAATCTACTTTTGAGGAATGTGTAACTGATCACACAGCAATTGGGCCCAGAATTCCAGCCAAATGATAATCTCCTTTCAAAGACGCTATATCATGTCCACTTCGCATCTCTCAAACCAAAAAACTTTCGCCAGCCCGTCCAGTTGCACGGTGACGTCATTTTTTGCATTCCCAGGGGCTGCGAAGCATCCAGGGTGTATATAATTCTCCTTGTCTGCCGATGAGTTTGACTTGGAGATCCTTGCCAATATGATCATCTTCCTTTGCCTCCCATGCTTTGGCTACGAGCTCTTTCGCTTATTGTAAGTTCTATTTGTTATGGGTGCTGCTACCTTGTTTGAGACTTGGAGATCAACTCTGTTAAATGACAACAAGTATCCTGCTCCAGAGGATGCCCCTTTGCCTGCCACTGAGGTAAGAGAATGCTTGGTCTCAATGGGGCGGTGCTCTTTCGTCGGAGACCATCGTTGTTCTGTTGCCCCTATCTTTCGGGTCGAGACGGAACGTCGAATGCAGAACACTTGATGATATACAGTTGTATATTCAGAGCGCAAGCAACACACTCATGCGGTGGATGAGTTCTTTGAAACACTCCAAACAATTGCTGAAATTCCTTTTACTTTCAAAGGTTCCTAATGCAGTGCATCATGCCCTGGATAAATTATGATAATGGTTTCTATAAACCATTTCTCAACGGAACAATTGATTGGAGCAATTTTGGCACCCTGAGAAACAGTTGTCGAACGCTGCGCTCGAAAACGCTTGACGACAAGCCCAGGCTGGACCTTTTATTCAGCTGCATATGACGGTATTACTTTGCTGCTGCTTCAAAGACAGACATGTAAGTAGAGACGTGAATGGGATACGCTTACTCGAGCTGATGAGGGTGTTTAAGCAGGCCTGTACATCAAGAAATGGCACTACCTACTCTTGACAGGATGAAAACACAGCACACTCTGCTTTCAAATTGAAAGCATTTGAACTTGCTCAGGAAAAGTACATCATTGAGCGATGAAAGGGTCTTTTATTTTAACGACTAAAACTTGTCCATAAATATGTTAAACTGACGATAGTTGATACTGAGCTGTCTCCTCAGCCGGACAGCATTTCAACAAACCAACACATTCAAAAGTGACAATTTACGTGAAGTAGACAAAGTAAAGATGAATAACGTGGAAATGATGTCGGATAGAATTAAAGGTAATGGTTTTCATGAGATAGATTTTACCAGCTGAGACTGAGGCTATTTCCTTCCCTCACAGCCCATCAGCCGAGCCTCGTCGAGCCCCACAGAACAACAGACACGGCGAATAGACCTCAGAGCCATCACATTAGCGAGCTACAGCGCCTTGTTGCAGAAATGAGAAAAGATTTATACTCTGCCACAGATACTGACAAGGAAAGAGGAATATTGGTTGCCACCACCAGTTCAAAAGATAAGACTCGAAAGGCACTGCTGGACGCAGAGCTTGATTTGAAGAGGGCAGCTGGGCAGTCCGAAGTTTTAAGGGTCAAACTTCAAGCAGCAAATGAGGATGCTCTATCATTGCAGGACCGCTTAATAGAAATGGAGCAGCGTCTGCAAGGCTCCTTAAACCGAGAAAAGACGTTGCAGGAAGAAAATGGAAACCTGATGAAGCATTTGGATTCGCTTGAAGCACAACTAGCGTGCCTCAAAGCCAAAGACTCTCAAAAGGATTCTCGTATTGAATCATTAATGTTGCAAATGGCAGAATTGGATGCTGCTACTGATGAAATTAAAGCTTTTGCAGAGGTGGAGATTTTCAGAGCAAAAGAGAAGACAGGAGCAGCTGAGGGATCCAGTAGACGGCTGCAAGCCCGGTTGGAGCAGATGCAAGAGGAAGCTGCCAGAGCAGAACGCCGTTTCAATGTAAGTGGAGCAGGCATGGCAGCTGCTTTAAAATCAATGGAGGCTGAGTTGTTTGCATCTCAAGAAGAAGCTCACAAGGCAAAACTACAAGCTCAAACTCTTAATAGGGAGATGGAAGCTCTCAAGGCATCTGCATCAGTTCGAGAAGGGAAGAAAGATGTGGAGGATGATTTGAAAGTGCAGTTATCAGCAGCCCAGCAGCAGATTGCATCACTTAAAGCACAGTTGAATACCCCTAGTAGAGAGCTAAATGGAATGAAAGTCCTTTTGCAGAGAGTATCTGCGGCGGCGAGCGCCAAGGATACACAAGTAGACTCATTAAAACAACAGCTCCGAGATATTCAAGAAGCTTCAACTAGAGAAAATACTGAGAAAAACAATGATGAGCAGGATCAGTTGTTACACCTTACCTTGAAACACGAAAATGAGAAAAATGAGATGAAAGCTGACCATAAACAAACAATAGAGCAGTTGGAAAGAAAGATCGACCATTTAGAAAAACAGGTAGTCTTCTTTATGGCAGAAAAGACAGAGAATGAAATAGGAAGTAAAGCTGAACTCAAAGCTATGCATGCTGTGGAATGTGAATGCCTGAGAATGGAATTATTTGCAGCTTTGGAGAAGGCTTCCCAAGTGGCAATCCTAGAGGATGAATTGAACACAGTATCCCAAAACCACAAAGAGGAGATGTGCAGAGTCCGTGCAGAGACCCAAAGCATTCTGGAAGCTGCACAATTAAAGCATATGGGAGACGTTGAGGCTATGATGCTCAATCAAGCATCATCCTGTTGGACTGAGGACCGAGTGTGGAAGCTCCTCCTGGATGAAAAGGACACCCACATATCAGAGTTGGCAGGTGTCTTGTCGTCCTGCATCATCAGGAACGTCATGCTGAGAAGAGAACTCGAAGCATTGGTAGAGGCAGAATTGATGTCTGCAACGCCACATCCTCGCCATGGGAGACATGGCAGTAGTGTCGCTGGTATGACACCAGGTTTGACAGCAAAGAAATTGTTTAATGACCACCAATCCCCTGATAAGAATGCAGTGAGCATCATCACTCCAGGAGGCCATCAGAGACCAGTCACGTTATCTTTGGCATTGGAAGCTGCAGCAGAGGCCGACTACGAAATAAAACACCTGCAGGCACTGCTAACTGAGGTCACAGAGGAGTCTGACAGACGGGGTGCCTTGATCATTGACATTCAAAACATGATGGACGAAATGAGGTCATGTGATGTATCAAGGTCTAGGGAAATGGATGAGCTTAAAGGGAGAGTGCATGCAGAGCAACATAAAGTCAAAGTGACCGAGCAACGATTGGCAGAAGCTCAAGAACTTATAGACGTATTAGAGTATAGGCTACACCAGTTAGAAGAACAACAACATCTGAAGGGGGTGGAGAGACAGATGGGCGCGGAGGGGAATGACGATGACGATGATGAGGGCGAGGAGAGTTTAGTCAAACCCAAACGTGGCAACGCATTGAAAAGGTTTGGCAAGTTCATTATAAAGGGCAGTAGTCGTCAAAATTCAAGACAATCTTCTCCTGTGAAGAAGCATTTCCCAGCTGTGACGGGGCCCTTGGGAGCCAGCGTCGATGTTTCTGATTGGGAGAATGAAGTCAAAAGAGCTTGGGAAGCTGCTCAACAACAGGAGGGAAAGAGAGTGCATTGGAGGGAAGAGAATATTGCTAGTGGGGATACTCCCTTGGCAGAACATCATAGGCCAGATTTCTATGTCACTCATGAGCACATGGCAGCCTTTGATCCCGAAGATCCTGACCACGCACCTCCTCCCTTGAGCAGCAATAGTCTCTACGTTTTACGATGAGTGAGGTCCGTGATATGGCGATTCAATAATATATAACTCTAATAAAATTATGTAATGAACGGAGTCGGTATAGCAAAACATCGTGTTCCATTCTGAAAGAAGGTTCATCTTCTGATCTGAGGAACATGTTGAAACATCCCGGTCCTCCCAAAATTAAGGTACGCGAAGAGAAGAATTTCAGATTGTTGGAACATGAACATTTGATGCTCCAGTGCAATGTATGCAGGACTTGGTTCTGTTGGGAGGTGGGCACGCTCACGTTGAGACGCTCCGACGCTTTGGCATGAAACCACTTCCAGGTGTCAGACTCACACTCATTACTCGGGACGTGCATACTCCATACAGCGGAATGCTTCCAGGTTATGTATCCGGTTTTTATTCATTTGATGACTGCCATATTGACCTTGCTCGACTTGCAAGATTTGCCAATGCCCGGCTCGTCCATGCTGAGGCTCGAGGCATAGACCCCTCATCGCGCAAAGTTATATTTGCAGATAGACCCAGTTATGACTATGATGTCCTATCCATAAACATTGGAATCACACCGCAATTTTCATGTATTCCAGGCGCGTCGGAATTTGCCACGCCAGTCAAACCCATCGACACACTGATAGATCGACTGGGTCTGATTTTCGACAGAGTGAAGCGGGAGGCTGGCGCATACAGGATAGCTGTAGTTGGTGGCGGTGCGGGAGGAGTGGAATTAGCATGTGCAATGCAATACAGAATGCATTCAGAACGAGGCAAAGCTGCTTCTCTGAGTCAAGGTGTGGAGATAACGCTGGTCTCCCAGGGTCCCATTTTGAAGGAAATGTCATCTTACGCTCGTAATGCAGCGCTAAAAGCTATGAAATATAGTGGAATACGTGTCTTGGAAAATGCAAGAGTAGTCCGAGTTGATAAAAGCAAAGAATTGGTACTCTTGGACGGGCAGACAGTGGGCTTTGATGACTGTTTGTGGTGTACCCAGGCCTCCCCTGCTCTGTGGCTCAAAGAAACTGGGTTGCCGCTTGCTGACGATGGCTTCTTAGCGGTCAACAATTATCTTCAAAGCGATGGGGGGCCTCCTGAAGTCTTTGCTGTTGGAGATGTGGCTACCATGACACATCATCCAAGACCAAAGGCGGGCGTCTATGCTGTGCGAGCTGGCCCCCCTCTAACTGACAACCTCATTAGATATCTCACGGGACTGAGCTTGACACCCTACATCCCCCAAACTACAAACTTGGCATTGGTAACTACAGGCAGGAAGCACTGTATTGCCAGTAAAGGCTGGTTCGGCACACAAGGTGATTATCTTTGGGGGTTGAAAGACAAAATTGATAGGGCATTCATGGAAAAGTACAGCACTGAGCTCAATTTTGAGCAAATGGAGAATGGAATGGAGACAATGTCTGTATCATATTCCACCCCTCTGGGTAAAAAGTTGCAAGAGTATGAAAAAAAGGGCAGAATGAGATGTGGAGGGTGCGGGGGGAAAATTGGTGCTTCCGTACTGAGATCTGTTCTGAATGAGATATTCTCAGAGGAGAATGGGCATTTGAATTGCTCTTTGAACGATGATGCAGCAGTCTTGTCACCTCCCTCACCTGAATTCGACATGATTCAAACAATAGATTATTTCAGAGAGGTCTGTGAAGACCCATACGTCTTTGGTCAGATCGCTGCTCAGCATGCTTTGAACGACTGCTATGCTATGGGAGGGACGCCTACCAGTGCTTTGGCCTTGGTGGTACTCCCTTTCATGTCTTCTACTTTGATGGAACGAGATTTGAGGCAGATGATGAGAGGAGCCAAGAAGGTATTCACGGAGGCATGCTGTGCTGTGGTAGGGGGACACACTGCTGAAGGTGCAGAGGCAGCCTTGGGATTCTCTGTCACTGGTCAGGTGAAGAAAGGCGAATCGTGGTGCAAGAATGGGTTGAAAGTTGGAAATGTTCTCGTCTTGACCAAGCCTCTTGGTACTGGTGTGGTGATGGCAGGGGCAATGAAGGGACTGGCACTGGGACGTTGGCTCATCTCGGCCAAAAGCTCCATGCTCGTCAGCAATAGAACAGCCATGGACGTCTTCAAAAACTACACAATCAATGGTTGCACCGACATCAGTGGCTTTGGGTTGTTGGGTCATGCCCTGGAAATGTTGCATGACACAAAATGTGGCATTCAAATAGACACGACCTCGCTTCCCCTTCTTCCAGGGTCGAAAGACTGCGCAGGAGCGGGAGCAGAAAGCAGTTTATTTCCCGATAATGAAGAGTATGTACGGCAGTTGGCAGGAAGTGCATTAGAGGAAAACAAAGTAGAGGATGTGTACTGGCGCCTGCTCTGTGACCCTCAGACAGCTGGTGGATTACTGGCAGGAATTCCTGAGGAGGAAGCAGACGAGTGTCTCCGAGATTTGAAGGCGTCGGGGTACTGCGATGCAGCTATCGTAGGCAGAGTAGTGAATACTAACACATATAAAATAAGCTTGATGTAGACCTTTATTAATATTAGTAGGTTAAGTAGTCACGAGTAGTTAAAAAAGGCCTGTAATAAAAGCAAGGAGACCCCCATAGTAGAACCGAGTGAGACTCCTTCTGCTACAAGGAGCGACAGTCTCCTTCAGTCGCGCATAATGAATGAAGTATCTTCCTCACACATGAAGCAGCAAAAAAAATGATTATTTAAAAGCAACAACAACCCCAAAAGAAGGATTTGCACGTGTATGCTATCTCCTCAAAAAAGCCAAGGTTCTCCTCGTTCACAATGCCGTTTGGCAGGAGAGGCTCTTCTAGCGGTGGCATGGTTTCAGAATGCTCATCCATTGTCAATGCTCCCAATCCAACTGATGGGTTGCGGCCATACGTGATTACAAGTGACGTTGGTGGAGGCCTTCTTTCTATACTAGTGTCTTCTGCTTCTTCTGCTGCAATAGTATCTGCGTCATGGAAGGCAGTTTGAGCCGCCTTCAGAAGTTCGACGACGGCAACATGCTCAGTCCAAAATTCGTCATCCTCGCTGGTCCAATGATACAATTCCTCTTCGTAATACTCCTCATCCTCGACAGTTGAGGGTTTGATATCTTTGTCTTTGGCTTCTTTCTCTTCCTTTGTGATAGGCGCCTTGATACCAGCACCTGATGGTGTGGGTTCTCTTGTGAAGCTGGAGCCATCATCTAAGATGATACTCTCCTTGGGTGGCCGCGTACACGTTTTTGTCAATGGCTCCTCCTTGTATTGTACCGACGAGGTGCTGCGGTAGAGGTGTACAAGATCAACAAAACCACAGGTGTAGTGAACTGGGATGAGATCTGTCAGGAGAGGGTCAGGGACCTCCAAAGTATCTACAGTACACGAGGGGGACAATTGTTGAAAATGGGCACTGAGACTACGTCAAAACATCTTAATCTTGAGATGACGTAAAGATCAGCTTGAATGTACATGGTATCAAGTTATATCACTCCAGTTTCAGAGCGGTGGTTGAACTCAAATTTGAAATTAGATGCACCAAAGTCCAGATAAGGCTGTATCTAGATATAGTAAATATATCCTACTTTACACCTACCTTGCAAAGTTAGATTTTTGCTGAAACATGTACTACCTAAAGGCATTTTCTCCCTATTTGGTCCAGGATCGGATTGATTCTCCCTCAAGTCCTCCATATCACTTCATTAAAACTCCGAATGACGATCTTAAGAATACAACGCTATGATACTACGATGAAATTATACCGTTTTAAATCTAAACAGGCATGTATGTTGCAGTAACAGACTTTATAAAGTCGGTCTGGCACGCTGTGATTCATGCTGTGTCCACTCTCCCTCCTTTACTCCTGCAGCCGTGCCTCCCGTTTCTCCTGTACCCATGCATCGATCTGAGCCTTCAATTCCGGCAATGGCTCTATATCATCCTCTGTCATCTTCGCCCTACTAAATGGATCTCTCTGATCTGTCAACAGATGCTGGAGAATGGTCCTTCTGTCTACTACATTGCCGCTGGGAAGCTTCACAGGATCCGCCATCAATCGACAAGACAATGGATCTTCAAACTCTTCAGGAATATCATCCCCCCAGGCCTCTTCTTCTGCAGCCACACTAGCTTTTGCAGCATCTACAGCGCTCGATAAATCAGTGATGTCTCGAATATCAAGATCCGACATGAGACCCAGGCTTCTCAAGAGGGCTGCCACCTCAGCAAACATTTCTGGAAAGGCGCCGAGATAATCAGTGTCTGCTGCCACTGCTGCAGCCCATGACTGAGGATCAGCTCGGTAGAGATTGATATGGATGTACGCAAGCTGAGCGATGAGCTCTTTGGGTCGCCATCCGTAATCTTCAGGATTTTTCAGCTTCAGACGCTTGCGCTCGCTGGGGACGGTGAGGTACTTGAGGAAGAAGTTGAGAATACGAGCTTGTCTATCTCTGACTTGCGAATCAAAGAAACGGACAGCTACCACCTTATCTTCAGAGGTGAATCTCATCAATGCTATGCACACAGCCGCCAATGCAAAATCAGATTTCAACACTCTTCTGTGTTGAGCCAATGCAGACATTCTCTCTTGCCTCTGTTGCTGCGGCAGTGCATTCCAGGCTGCAGGATCTGCTTGTAACCTCTCAATTTCCTGTACACCAGGCAGTGTGTTCAAGGCTTCTTGCAACAGGTGCTGACTGTCATTTATCATCATGTTAATGAACCGAACATACAGACGCTCATCCTCTCTGGCCACGTTCCTCCAAGACTCTTTATGGGACGGAATATTCCACAACTGTCCTGCAAGCTCCCCAATTTCGTACCGTATATTGAACTTTTCATAAAATGCATTATGTCTGTCAGTATGCTCGATGTCTACATACAGTTGGATGAGACTCTTGACCAGATGGTCTACGACCAAGGGGTGGATTTGAAACAAAGCTGCCACATCGGTGTTTGTCTGCCTGCCAGTGCTCCAAGAAGAGGAGCCAGGGGTGGGAGGTACCAAACGATACAGTACCTCGACCATCTTCCCCCTCAAATATGGGTTTCTAAGGTGGACGGGTGCCCCTAGGAAGACGGTGAGGAACACCATGCTGTCGTCCAATTTAGATACCTGCTTACTCATGGCTGAAAGACTTAAAATTTCACATAGATCCTCAACAATGTGCTCTGGTAAGTTGCTGAAATCGTTACTAGGGGGCAGAGGCAGGGGCAAGGATGGTATATGGGAGTGTACCGCACCACATGTGCCGTTCTCAGTCGTTGATGCCAGGCGCAGCAAATAGGCTGACAACAGTTGGTAGTATGCGCCAGCACTTTTCAAAAGGCTGGGCAGCTGCAGTGTGCATTCTGCTGCCATTGCAGACGCTTGCAGCTTCTCTTTCATCGCTTTCAGTGTCATATAGCGTGGATCACCCGATCTCATGAACTCTTGCATGTCTTCATCTAAATGGTCGATAGACCGATTCAAATTCTTGGAATTGTCCAATGACTTTTTGACTCCCAGATGCAGTGCTCTTGCTGTGAGGAAGAAACATTCGCAGATGAAATGATAGTTGATGTTGGGAGGGAATGTTTCAGACCATATGGAAACAGCATCAGAGTCTGCTGCCAGACGAGTCTCATCTGGTGGTAGCCCGAGTCGACTGGTTGGATCCGAGACATACCTGGCATCTAATTTGCCCCAAGCCTTGCCTCCTCCAGGGTCGATGAATGGATCACATAAATGCAGCATGGTAATGGAAATATTGATCATGAATCCATCGCTGGCGGCCTTTTTGGGATCTGGCCGTAACTTTGCTCTCTCATGGTTGGTGTGCAGGGCAGCAGCCAGCCAATCCAACATACCTCCCCTTGTCTCGGTACTCTTCAAGAGGGAAAGAACAATTCTACTGAGTCGAGTATGAAAACCATCCAGCAGGGTATGGACAGTTTGAAATCTATTGCGCCATTCTGCACGATTGCTCTTCAAATCTAAGCCAGCAAATAATTGCATTGGCGTATCTGGCTGCCTCCGAGATGCATGCATTGGGTGTTGAGCAGAATCCCACATGGCCGAAACACCAAACACAGGACCTAGGAAACTCTGAAACTCTATGCTTCGACCATCTTGACCTGGTCCCGGCAACCAAAAGGGAAGACGGATCAATGCTTTGGCAATCGATTTTACGCTAAACAATCTTTCCAGCACAGCAAGCGGTGTTGTGTACTCAGCCAACAATGACATACCTTCAAAGCGCTGCATGATATGCTTCGCAATGATGCTCACTACCTCATCCAGACCTTCTTCCTCGAATCTAACTGCATAGTCTTCCAAGTAACCAGGGGGCATGGGGGTAACCATGGTTTGGCACTTGATTTGAGTCAGCACAGAGTTATTACTGCTCATGGAAGTGTGAGAGATGCCTTGCTCATAGAATACTTCCAAAGAGTCCAAAAGCTGCAAAGCTCCTCTCTTATTAGCTTCCTCTGGCTGCGGAAAGAGACCCTCTGTTGTCAACATGAGACCTGAATAGGAAACTATCAATTGTTTGGCAGTCTGCAGGGTGTCTATCACAACCTGCCTCAGAGCTTCATCTTTAATGAGACCCACAGATCTAAGTTCATCAACAGCTCTGCCATATGACCTTATTAAGTAGTGTATGGGCCATATCTTGGCATGATCTAATGGTGGGTTGGAAAGGCGGGACACCAGGGAACGTTCTAGGGTGTCCTTGCAGAGCACACATTTTGCCTGCTCTGCACAGAGTTCCTGGCTGACATCTGCAAGATATACAATAGGAAGGTCTTCTGATGCTGCTGCTTTAGAAGCATCTAAAGTGAATGCAAACACTCGACGTAGAGAGTCGTCCTCTACTTTTGACATGGAAATGTAGATGTAATCAAAGAAGAAACGATCAGACGTCACCAGGCTCCTATCATAATTCAAGAGGATATGGTTGCTAGATGACAGGCGGTATACACTAAATTTATGCACAACTATGAGAATTTAGTTGACAGCGTTCAGTTCTTCTTCCAAGGTTTCGAGCAGTGGGACCGCTCCAAAATACCGTTAAGCGTGTTGAGGTTCTAATTTCACTGACAATAATCAAAAATTACAGTGTGCAATGATATTGATTCCTTTGTTGTGTTTACTACCTCTACTGTACTCCATAGGTGCGCTCTTCCTGTTCACATCCATTGTCTCCCCTTTTCTTGACCGCCGATTCTCTGTCGCATTTCGCAGGTGATGCCCAAGAAGATTTGTGTTTCAATAGATTGCAGGTAAGCTGATGTCTTTGAAAGAGCGATAGGTTCGATTAATAGCAAGCCCTTGGTGCTTGACCAGTCTCCCTTCCTTCCGTACACAGGTCTTGGGAACTCACAATTCGTACCACCGTGCTCCTGATGATGTAATTTTCAATTCTTTAGGGGGTCGCGGCGGTATCCTTGCTGGATGGGACTACTCGCACCCATCGCTGACAGATCAATTGCAGCAGTATAGAGTCAGGGCATTTGAACTGGATGCCTACCCAGACCCTGCTCCTGACAGCGGTCGGTATGATCAGGCAGCAGGATTACAACTGGCGGGCTTGGATGGCTTCCTGAACGACCCAAAACTTAGTCAACCAGGTTATAAAGTTCTTCATGTTCCTGATTTTGATTACCAGACCACTTGCAAAGTCTTGACAGATTGTTTACTGGAAATCAAGGCTTGGTCGGATGTCCATCCTGACCATCTCCCCATCAGCATCTACATAGAACTCAAGCTAGGTTCAGAACTGGATAGAACCCTCGGTGCCACTGGCTTGGCTGCATTGAGGGAACTGCTACTGGTTGCCAACAGCACAACGCCAGGTCCAGGCGACGTAGCGGTCATACCAGGCGCCTCACCGCAACTCCTGGCGGATTTAGAGAGTGAAGTCCTGCAGACCCTGGGCGCCTCCAAACTCATAACTCCAGATACTGTGAGAGAATGGCTGGGCGCGAGTGATACATTGATAATGAGTGATCTACTTTTGGACACGGGTGACGTCTGCCCTTGGCCACCTCTCAAGGAATTGAGAGGAAAGATTTTGTTGCCATTGATACTTCCAAACAGTCCAGCTGTAGATCTGTACTACTCTTTGTACCCGAATTCTGTGGGATCTGTATTTTGGCCAGTGCAGCAAGATTTTAAAGTTTCAGGAGCTGTGTTTCAGACTGTAGGAGGGTTCAGCTTCACTGCAGTCGATGAAGCTTTTCCAGATAAAGTTGCACAGCTCGTCCAAGACATTACAATGTACACTGAGAAAGGGTATATAGTGAGAACAAGAGCTGAAGCTGAACTTGTCGAGCCCAGAGGGGGGGACGTTAGCAGAAGGGACGCTGTCCTAGCGTCCCATGCTCAGGTCATAGCGACCGATTTCTTAAAACCTGTATTTTTCGAGAAGTTGAATGCTGACTATGATGTATCATTCCCTGGATGTGCAGTTGGGAAATGTATTGGAGAATCCCTCATACAGGTGCAGGATGCTGGGGAACCAATTGCTTGCGGTGCAGATGTTTCATTTTGTGACAGGCAAGGTGCGATAGAAGGGCCGCTTGTGGAAAAGCAGGAGTCCCCATCTCCTACGGCTAGCCCACCTCCCCCTTCACCACCACCTCCTCCTCCTCCTTCTAATTCCGCACGTACCTACAGTAGCTTTGTGGTAGGTGTGATGTGCGTGCTGTTCCTTTGTAAAGCCCCTCAGTGGGGAGGTGGATACTGAAGTGTATTGTCCAAAGACAGACATGGAAAAGTGTATCTGTTCTGATATCATCTGCTGAGTAAAAAACCTGGCTGGTTAGCCCTAGTCAATGATTGCCGCCTACTTCGTCGCATTAACAATCTAATATAATACAATACATATCTGAAAGGATGTTTTCTGCGTAGTAAATTCTGAAAGAGGGTCGGTTCTTCGTCCGTCATCTGTCTCATTTACACCCTCAGAATTTCTCACTTTTTCTTTTGCCAGATTTACCACAAAATTATTTCAAATAATATAAATTATACATAATCGGCGTTGAAGCTATTGTCCATGGAGGCTTGCCGTGGAAACATGACTCAATTCAATAGCTGCAAAGTTTCTTCACCGCACAAGCAAAGTGTAAACACCCACGGCAATGTTAGAGGTTTAAGGTACCACAAAAGGCGTCCTTCCAGAGGTCGCTCTTTACGAGTTTCAGCAATTGCTGTTCCAGGTCCCTTCTTCATGTCTGGCGACTTTGATGAAGGTCGAGACTACTATGTCAGCTCAGGAGCCTTCATTGCATTTCCCTTCAAGGATGATTTAGAAGCCAAGAAAACCCCTCCCTTAGTTAGGGTAAGACTATCTGTAGAGTATAGAGTTCATAGCCGACAAATGCTCTGCGTCGGGGGCAGCAATATTCCTTTTGGTTGGTCTTTTTTGTCCATTGCCAAGGTGCCAATGTCTTGGGCTCCTGGTGACATCTGGTCGGTTGATGTAGAATTACCAGTTGGTACAAAGTTAGAATACAAGTATGTAATTCTAGAAGAGCAGGACTGGACACAGCAAGTGAATGAGAGTACGGAAGGGAAGGTCGAGTACTCATACAGAATTCAACCTGACACCTCCCCCCCTGATGTTCAGAAGATTACGAAAGCTATGGCTATTGTTGCATGGCAACCAGGACCTAACAGAATACTGCAAGTACCTACTGAGGATGAGTTGAATGTATTGCTCCCAGGGGAGTTGATAGAAAGAATAGCTCCCCCGATTCCCCCCGGAGCGGGGACACAGAGAAGGTATGGGGAGAGAGCGATGGGTAGTACACGAGCACACCCATTCTTCCCACCGCCAACCATAGGAGAAGAGAGTGAAGGACCCCCGTTGCCGGAGGAACTGAGTGGAATGTGGGAGGTGCTGATGCTTGACTCTGACAGAGGGCCTTTTATGGACAGGCGAGATGTTTGGGGGAGAGAGGACACTACGACTACAACGTCCACCAGAACAGCAGGACAGTAAAAAAAATAATAAAAACAGCCATTCATAATACTACTAATGTTCATTGAGCAGAGACTTTTACAAATGTTGGTATACCAACCAATGCATTTATATGTTAATTATATTACTATCTCTCCTCCATTCACACATTCAAGTCGCTCAAGGAGAAGTTGCGGGGCAGCGTGGCTAACCCTCCGGGGTTCCCTCTGGTCATCAATGGATTTTCAGGGGTGGCACGCACAGCAGGTCCCTGAGAGAGGAGCGCAGCCTCCCCTGGTGTCTGTCCGCTGACTATATTCAGCAAATCTGATTCTGAGTTGATATGAGCCAGTCCACTTAACAGAGGACTCGGTCCTGTATCCAATGGCGGCACCATTCCGAATCCGGCAAAATCAACGGAACCTCCAAGCCGAGCACCCTCTTGATCTGACACGTGAGGGTGAATTCCCTTCCCACCTGTGCTGCCTTGGAAGAGAGGAAGGCCCCCAGCAGTGACACTTGCGGTAGGTTGAGAGAACATGCCGTGTGTAAAACCACCAGTTGATTTCATTTTTTGAACCATCTGTACTTGTTGCTCCAGCAGATGATTGAACATCAAAATTTGACCCTTGAGCTTTAACCTTGTATAGTAACATCTGAAAAAGTCTGAATTTTGCTCTTCCAGTTTTTGCCATATCAATGTAGTGAATGTGGGATCGACTGAGGCTTCTGATTTGAGAATGTCTACTACCTCTGCTTGGGTCATATACCGCTGCAAGCACCGCTCGACCAAATTTTGAACGGTCTGAATGTCCTCGTGGGAAACCTGTCTATCACTAGTCATTCCATTTGGGGGGTCTACTACTGCTGCTGCTGATGTACCATTGCCATTCATTGAGCCTGGTGGGATGTCTAAGGAATGGATATCTTCTACTGACCCATTTGCTTGAAGGAAAGTGGTATGGCCGTTTACTGCAGGAGCAGCCTGGTCTTGGGGGCCTGCTGGGTCCAGCTGGGCACCATCCATCAGTGCTCCTTCAACAGCACCTTCTGCGTGCTCTACAGCCGCTGCTGTGGCCTCGATTTGGCTACGAGGACGTTTAGAAGGATTCATAGCCCTTGTCTAACAAATTCGAACCTGTTCTCGCTCTAGGGGTTTTGCACAATGTAGTGATTACGAGGGGTGAAGTCAGACCCGAACACTTTCAACTTGAGACCACTGATATAGTAAATGTTTGTTTCAATTAGTCAATTTTGGCTGCTCTATCTTTTTGCACTCTTTTGCTTTGAATTTAATATCATTGAAACGCAGGTTTTCGAGGATTGCGGCACATAGCTTGCACAATTTACTCCATATCACTCCATTGAGCCAAATTCTGTTTGTTGTTGCAAGCAATGGAAGCGAAAAAGGGCTCAAACCCATGGATAATGCACATTAATCCAAACGCACAACGTCATCTCATCCACTCTCCAGGTGAGTCTCTCCTGCCCATGCATAGACGTTTATACCGTCTCTATTTGCGTAGAATACAGACTATTCCTTCCATCAAGCGCTAGGCAAATGATATTCTTAACCAATACATACCACGTACGATATCAGACTGCCGAATTGTTCCAAGAAAACTTCAAGCGTAGAAGGATTTGCAAGTGTGTGATCCGGAAGTCCCTCAGTGCAGATGATTCCAGGTAGCCACATTTCACACTTAGTTTGCTAATGTTCTATCCTAAAAATCTAATGAGCAACTTTTGCAGTAGAAATAGTGTTGAGCCACCCTGTGCAGCACAACTGACAAGGACAAACAGTTTTGTACGCCGACCAATACTAGATGACTTTACAAGAACCTCAGTTTGTAGTCAATGTCAAGGTAGCCACAGCGTACTTTGCCACGAGTGCGAAGGAAAAGGGAAATTGAAGAGGGGTGGGTACAATAGAAGAAACCCAGTTCAAGAAGCCAGGGTTGTCGGCTCAAAATGGACTGCCATGGAAAGAACCTTTGGCTGGAGGCATTTCCAGGCAAATCAGAAAAGAAAACAAGGCAAGGAGACGTTTGTACTTCTGGTTTCCACATGTGATACTACCACACAATTCTGGATAAATATCAAGAATTTGAAAGAAAGAGAACGATGGGCTGCAGGCTGGCTTCAGAGAGAAGAGGTTATGAAGAATACTGGAGTGGATTGTAAAGTTTGCAATGGCACTGGCCTTACCCATTGTCCATTATGTTATGTAGCAGGTGAAGTCATTGACTTATAACTATGTGTTAGCAAGACATAATTTGGTTTTCTTTCTTGGTGGAGGCGCTTGGAAGGGTTCCACAGACTCAACGTGCTCTTTTTGTGATTCTTCCTTCTCTGTTTCTTTCTCTGATGGTTTGTAATGACTATGGGCATACTTTCTAGTCCATTCTTTTGCAGTTTTATCAAATAGTACTCTTTGATGTTTGTATTGGTGTGTCACATCAGTCACAAGGCCATCGTCTCCATTGGGCTCTGACAACAAGAGACTGATGCTCTGCAGAACAATAGCTATGCTTAAACTGGGCTTCCATGAACCCTTAGGTGGCATGTTGAGTATGTCTAGACAGATACGGCCATCCCTGTCTATATTAGGGTGATAGACTGGAGTGCTAAAATTGACTTTTGGAGGTTCGAATGGATATCGGAGTGGCACATCTACGATGAGAGAGAACACCCCTCCTTGGTATACGCTATCTTGAGGACCTTGGATTTGAGCCTGTAATTTTGTCACACTGTCGCTTTTCGGAGCGCACCATACTCCAGGAGGCGGATCGCTAGCAAGTTTACTGATTTCTTTTTGAACTCGAGCAGAGGCCATGCCAATCACAGTTTCATTTATACTTTACGAACTAAATATAGCTATTCTTTTTTGTGAGCAAAGAATATTTACAAGGACTGAGCACCTGGGTGCCTTTCAAACCTCTGAAACGCACGCTGGATTTGAAACCTTTTAAATCAATAGTGAGACAGAGACATTTTCATTACCTTTTCATTTAGACAAGTATCAGATTAAATCACCACTTCCCCCAATTATCATCATCTTGTTTAGCAATAGGTGAAGCTGCTTCCTCCCACCCAGTCCACTCACCATTCGTGCCACCTCCAACATTCGTCTGGCTGTTGCGTCCGCTAGTCTGTGCTGCAAGAGTACTCCCAGAGTTGTGATTGGGAACATATGCATTGTCTTGAGAGTCGTAGTAATCATCATAACCACCACTAGGAGCATTGTAGTCGCTGCCATCTAAAGCTGCATAAGTACCGCTCCCACCCATCTGTTGCCCATCTCTCAGTTTCCTGCTGCCCAGGTCTAATTTTACGCCCTGCTGAGCCGCTGTTGCTTCAATCGTTGTTGCAGCAGCAGTGTAGGCATTTTTTAAGAAACTCCAGGACTTTACGGCTCCCTGTTTAGTTTTCTCCGCAACAACTGCGCTAGTTTGCTGCAACTGATCTGCTATACCGGCGTCCTTCAAAGCTGCATTTGCTTGATGTGCCTTCTCTTTCGCGATTTGGCCCAGCCCAGTCAGGCCCCTCTGGAACATCATTCCCATTTCATCTACATGCAATGAAGATGCAGAGTTGGCCGCTGAAAGTCTTCCGTTGTGTGATGATGATGATGATGGTGTAGGCGTTGAGCCAAATCCAACATATTTGCCTCCCTGACTCGGTGGCACATTGTCTGGTTTATTCGCATTTTCAACCATTCTTCGAGCGAAGAAATCTTCCTTGACAGCTGCAGAAGCTTGTAGCTGTGCTAAAGAGTATTCATTACCATGCTGCTGATTATTTCCACCATCGTTCCAGTTATCCCACTCAGAGTTAGGGTTATTAAAAGATGCGTTCGACTTTGGTCGTGGCAAGGGGCGTGGGACCTCACTTGGAGCAGGAGGGGTGTACTGTCGGCCATCGGCCTCTGCACGGACTTTCTCCCTATAGAATTCTGCTGCTTTTGAATTGTATTTCTCTTTAATGTCTGTTTCTTTAACAACTCCATATTGATTCAAGAAGGAATTTAGCCTAGCATTTCCACCCAACTGCATTCTCTTAAGTTGGTCCGGGTTCCAAGCGTCCATGGTCACGGAGCGGACAAAGCTAATGTGGACTCCAAGGCCTCGGTGTCTGCCACTACACTCTAAGCACATGAAAATACCGTAAGAAACCGAGGCCCATTGCGGGTTTTTCGTCTCACAATCGACGCACACCTGCAGACATCTCAAGTTGGTTGGCGTGGATTTGACGTACGCAAGAGAAGCATCTGATGTTATTGCTGAATACACAACATACCTTGTTCTCTGGTTTGCTCTGAAGCTCTCTCAAGAGTTTCAAGGCTTCAGGCTGTGCCATCCCAAGAAATTTCAAAGCAAGACTCTCGTCCGCGTTGGGAGCCTTGTTGTATATATGTTTTAGACACTCTAAATGAATCAATAATTTTGACCAGAATTTATACAATGAGTAAGCTCAATGCAATACTTATTCCGGTCACCATAGGTAGCACCAAATATAGTTTACCAACCAGCACTCTGATGAGCACTCAGTATAAATGATTATTTTCCAATCATAAAAGTGGTCAATATGCACAATTGGCGGGTAATACTCGTGTTACGAGTCCTTTCGACCCACTAGATCAACATATTCGGCAGTATCCATATTTCCGTATTTCTGGGGGTCGAAATCTCCTCATTATGTCAGACTTATGGAAATTTGAAAGTTCTTCTGAAGAAACAAGCAACGAGAATGGTACGATATCGAGTTTTTATGTCCTTTCAGAGAAGTCATTGCTTCCCCACGCCCGACACGCCCGCCTCTTTGCTGCAGGCGAGCAACATCCTCCTCAGAGAAAAGTGTCGATTGGCAGTTTCATCCCCAGAGAAAAGAGGCGAAAACTCGATCAAGAATTTCCAAAATGTTACCGAGGCAGACAGCACCATCAAAGCGAAGACATTGAAGTTTATGAACTGAGCGACGATAGTGATGATGTCCTTCTGAAAGAAGCAAAGAAAGGCATTGACGCCAAAAACGTTCCTACAAGCAATAAATCATCCTTTCACAATGAAGCCACAAATCCAGTGCTAGATTTCAAGAGTAAGATGCTTCTCTTAGAGTCAAGAAAACAACTAGAAGCTCTGCACCAAGTTACCACCCAAGATGAAGATGCCGAGGATGGGTGTATCACCTTGCCAGACCTTAGCCCTGTCCAAGTGGGAAGATCTGCCGCAAAGAGAATAGCTGCAATTTCAGCGGCGGTGCAAAGTAAGAAGACCGTAGAGGCAGACGGCGACCACCAGAGGGACGGTACAAAGATATGCCTCAAGTTACAGTGTTCCAAAGGAGACATAACAGTGAGGATGCGCCCCTCAGATATATTTCACAAAGCCTTCGAGGTATTTATGGAGAGTGCCAAAAGTAGAGGCTGGCTATCCAAGAATGCAACCGTCAATGATCTCGTCTTCTACTTTGACGGAGATCTAGTGTCTCAAAACCAGACACCAGAGGAAATTGAATTAGAAGGGGATGAGGTGATAGAAGTACATTGGAAACAATAAATATTTAAGTGTTAATGTTGCAACAGTAGAATATCTGGGGTTGAGGTATCCGAATGAGGATGGATTCATTGGCTATTATCTCAACGGCACCAATTGCGGGGTTTGCTCTCGGTTGGCTCTTGAAGAAGTCACTTCTTAATGCTGTCGATGCCGAGGTTTGTGTCATGTTGGGAACCCATTGAAAGCAACTTGGTAGAATACTAACTCAAAGCCCTGTGCTTCATCAGGCCGTCTGCACATTTACGACCTATGTCACCCTCCCTTCCCTGATCCTTCATTCTTTCAATGGACAGCCACCCTCACCAGCACAATGTATCGCTGTGGTAGGTGCTGTGGTGACAACAGTGATTTCAAGTGGGCTGGCATGGTATCTCTCTCGTAACAGACATCCACGTGAGCGAGCACAGATGTGTGCCACCGTCATTGGGACCTGGCCACTCCTATCCCTCCCATTTGTAGCTACATTCTTCCAGTCCACCAGTGCAATGCAGACTGCGTTGCTATGGCTCTCAGTGACCCATGTAACTTCCTGGGCGGGGGAGTACTTGTGCTTTGCTTCTGCCGGACCAGCATTTCCAGAGAAGTATGACCACGACGATGGGGGCGTTTATAGAGGTGAGTGGAGAGGGCTTGCCAAACACGGCTTAGGTGCATATACCTACAAGAGCGGGGCCAAGTACCTGGGAGAGTGGAGAAATGGCAAAAAGGAGGGCAGAGGATTGTATTATTTCCCATCAGGGGGTGTGTACGAAGGAGAGTGGAGAGATGGGAAGCAGCAAGGCATTGGCGTTAGAACGTATGCTAGTGGAAAAGTAGTGGCAGGTTTGTGGAGAGATGGTAGATTGGAGAGCCCTATGGAAGAAGAATCTTGTGTGTTGGCTGTACAAGGAGCCACCGAAGCAGCAGCTGCTGCCAAGAAAGTCAAAGTGGGATCTGGTGGCTTGGAAGGAGCGTTCAAGAGGCTGGCAACGCAACCAATGACGTGGGCATATGCTGTCAGTGGAATATTCTTAGTGCTGCACAGGACATTGCCTCCCACACTAGGATTCATAGCAGAGCACTTAAGCTCTGGACAGATGGCATTATCAGCTTTGGCATTTGGGCTGATGTTGGATACCGGATCTGGGCCGGTGAAAGCCCATCAGGTATGTGTGAGGTAGGGTGATGGTCATACAAATCTAGAGAGAAGGGGGCCCTATGATTAAAAAAGTTATTAAGATTATTTATTTTCCTTGAGAGCACGTGGATGGTTGGTGCTGTTTGTCTCTCTCAGATGCGGGTGATGCATTCCTGCATGTCCACTTTTCACACACACTCTGTTCACACATCATCTTTCACATGCATCACTCATACTGTGTCTGTGGGAGGACCTAACAAATAAGCACCAACCGCTCTTTGAAAAGGTTTATGAGCACTGAGGGCTAGGAATCCATGTTGAATCCACGACACATCGTTCCTATCCATACACTGACTACTCCATATACACATGCAGGTCCATGATATGAGCGCTGTGATGCTGTTGAGATACGTGCCCCCCCTGTGCCTCCTGTGTGCATGCTGTTTGGTCTTGGAACCACTGGTCAGCCTTGCAGTGGTTGCACCCATGGCCGTCGCTTCATTGGGCCCCATCCCTCCTCATTCTATAGATACTGCGCATGAATTCAGGTTGAATGAAAGTCTGATAGCAAGTACCATAAGGAGCAGTATGCTCTTATCTTTGTCTCTGACGGTGGTGATGGCGTGTGGAGCTGTGGTGGCGGTCAGGATGCAGGCCATGAAGCCACTACTCATTGCAGTAGGCGTGGCTGCAGGGGTGGTGGCAGCGTGGGTGGTCAACTTGCAGAAGTACGGTAGTACAGCGTCTTTGGGAGAACAAGAAGACAAACCTCCAAAAGGGAGGGTGAGGATGATCTATGCACCGAGTGCCAATGCGTGCATGCACTCAGCACCCTCTGTCCTAAACCGGGCTGTTCTGAAGAAGGTAGAAATTGCACGCGTAGCGCGGCATTGTAGCCAAAACGTGCGATTGAGTAGAATGAAGTATGTAAGAGTCTGAGGACACTATCAAAGCCTTCTTTTTGGAAAGAAGTGCCGGCTGGGAATTTATGGATTCTGCAGGCGATATAGACGAGAAAGGGAAGTCTCAATGGGCGGGTACTACTAGCGAGCAATGCCAAACGATGATGGATCATGCAATAAGAAAGAACATGTATGTCAGATTTATGATTGATAAGTTGAGAGAGGTAGGCGATGACTTTTTCCCGAGACAACTGACACCTTGTACTTGCATTCTCACCTTTCCCTACCTCCCGACAGTCTGGTTGCGATACCGAAACTCGAAAGTTTTTCAAAATCGAAAATTGCCAAGCTCAAGTTGGAGGGGGTTACCGTCCAGACGACCTGGAGGTAGTCCTTTGCCACAACCATTTATCCAGCAAATCAGAAATAGAAACTGCCCTTGTGCATGAACTGATACATGCATATGATCATTGTAGAGCTAAAGACTTAGATTGGACTAATTGTGAACATCACGCGTGTACTGAAATTAGAGCAGCATCCTTATCAGGCGATTGCGATTTCATCATGGAAGCTAAGAGGGGCAACTTATCATTGGCCGGACAACATCAAAAGTGCGTCAGAAGGAGAGCCATCCTATCAGTGTCCATGAATCCATATTGTGAAAAGGACGGATGTGCAGAGAAGGCTGTGGATGCAGTGTTCTCTAAATGTTTTGAAGATACAGCACCTTTTGATAGAAGACCGTGAGATTATGGTTGCCATCAGCTCAGCTTTTACCGGATATTTAGAATAATGGTGGTGGCAAGGAGCATTGTTACCATCAACATAGAGTCGAAAGTATACATGCATAGTAGAAAGAAAAAAGAAACCCCCAACCTCGGCTACTGTAATATGTTTAATTATGATGGTGATTTTGGATCAATACCGTAATGGGCTCGGTACAAGATTTTGTCTGATGGGAAGAGCGCGACGATGATCTGAGTATCTAAGGCGCCGCTCAAGACAAAAAGCACCTCATTTAGAAACCAGGGAGAATGACATGGAATATATAAATAATTGATGCATTACATTCTTCACAGTTAGGAGCTGCTCCATGGGTGAACTTTCAAATGTATTTTCCAATGTTGTTATACCATTTGTTTGCTGCAATGCAACACCTCATCTGGAGTTATCACAATGTCGACAGGCACATCGTGCTCTTCGCAGGGTATCAGCCCACTGATTATTTGTTCTCTGAATGCCAATGCTATCAACAAAGGTGGCTCCCACCCTTGCTCTGCCGCTCTTGCTCTGCAGGATGCTATGAATGTATCATAGTACCCGCCACCTCTCCCTAACCTTTTGCCCCGCCTATCAAAAGCCAATCCTGGCATCACCACCAATTGCAGGGGTTTCCCTTGCTTCAACACATCTTCTCTGGGTCTGCCTGTTGTGGCGCACACTGAAGTTGGTTCTAGGATGCCAAATGGTGGTACTGCCTCCAAGCTCTGCATGTCCTTCAAGTGGAGAAACCTCATGTCTGCAGGCGCATCTGGCTCTACTCGAGGAGCATAAACTTTACACTCAGGTAAGCTCAAGGCCTGCTGTAAGATTGGAGTGGTATCTACCTCTCGTAATCTGGGGCAATGTATGTAAATTGCAGCTGTCGTGATGGAATTGGATAGAAATTTGGACTGTATGAAGCGGTTGCAAATAGCTTTGCTTTGCTCAGCTCGTTGTTCTTGAGAAAGTCCTTTCAAGGTCTCTTTCACAGCTTTTCTCAGAGCATGTTTGTCCTCTGCTAACGATGACATCCTCACTACCTTGGACTTGCACGCAAAGCATGCTGCATCTTTAACGTATTGGCCCAGCGGTGCTCCACGCATGTATGCACTCAAAGTCAAGTACACAGGCTTACATATAAGTGCAACCTATACTCATCACAATCAATCTCAACTTGGGAACATAGTAGGTTGATTCTAGCTGAGATTGAGAAATAACTGGTATGGCTTGATCGATATCGCTAGATAGGTGGAACACTAAAGTGTATGATGATAGTTTTTGTATGAGGCTGCACCATCAATTGCTCTACAGGTGAGTGTAGCTCACGACTATGTGGGTCCAATCCCGTTCATATTCTGTGCCAACTGCGATGATGTTCATGAGCTGACCAGTTCAAAAGCGCCAACTGACAATTGGACGAATTAAGATTATATTATAATAGCCCCAGTTCAAAAATTTATATGTTATCATTCCATCAGGGGCATTTTTCTTTCGAAGCTCTGCCAATTTGAAGCAATCAAGATACAGTTATTTCAAAACATGGGTGACGATGAAGGAGGCAGACGCACCAAGCGCCGATGCGCCCGCGGCAGGCTCACATCCATGCCATCAGCTGTTCATTACGTGGGATACGTACGTACTATATACTTGATCTTGCCATCTCTTGCGAGAGTTAAAACGATCTCAAATGCTGCTCACAGGTGGAAGACGACGAGACTCCAGAAATGATCATGGCAAAGTTTGCAGAACTAGAACGTATACAACACGCAGTCTCGGCCGCCAAGACAGCTGGTGACCAACCACCGATGGCAGAGACCACCGATGTTCCCATCGACCCTCTCACACTGCTGACCGGCGACCAAGCTCTGAGTGATGAACATCTCTTAGAGGTATTCAAGCAGACATCCATGTTCAATGTCAGAACTGCTTTGGATAACAATGAGATGCTTCTTGGCATTGATGAGCTCCTAGAGGCAGCTGGTGAGCGGTACGGTATTGATGAGCAGGTGAGCGATGATGAGGATGTAGTTCGAGCCTTCTGGGGCGATGAGGATGATGAGTGGGCTGTGGAGGACTGGAGTGATGATGAATATGGCCCTCGACGTAAGGGTCGTAATAAGGGGAGATCTGGATCCAGACTGCAACGGAATGCAGGTGCAATTAGAACCCGTCAGAGGGTAGTCACCGCCTATAACCCACACACCCAGGCGCTCGTTCGGCGTAAAGTACGCGTTGCTGATCCCAACGAAATTGCTCGCATCATTATCCCCAACCCACCCATGCCGCTAGCCTGGGGAAGGAGCGTGAAGCCATATGTGCCTGAGGATAAAAGAGGTGAAAGGGGCCCGGCCATTTCTCTCATAGATGATGCGAGCGCTCATGGCGATAGGGTGTCCAAAATGGTTGCTACGGCCAAAGACATCGTGTCCCTTCAGCCTACCGTCTCCCCAGGAAGAGGTTTCCAGGCTGTCCTGATCAATGTAGGGTGGGAGCGGCCAACCATTGCTGAGTCTGCGCAGTCCTTAGCCGCCATCCCAATACCAAAATTAGTACCTGATGGATTTGTTTTTGTGTGGGTGCCCAAACATTTGATCCAGACCGTGTGTACGCAGATGGTCAAGTGGGGTTTTTTGTACATTGAAAATCTTACATGGGTCCATATGGCTGTCAACAATAGTATTGCCAGAGTAGAGTCGCCGATTCTCCGGTCATCTCATTTGACGCTGTACATTTTCAGGCATGCTGCAAGGGGCAGGGACATCGAGTTGCGACACCAACGTAATCCTGATGTCACGTTTGATTGTCTGGTACCAGAGGAAGCGTATGTCGCAATCGAGACGTTGCTACCGACAGGGAGGGGCAAGTACCTGGAGCTGTGGGCTGACAAAGGCATCACGAGGCCAGGTTGGACATCGGTTTCATTCACTCCCGCTGCTATTGCATAGCCCTCTCTCGCTCGTTTTTTATATGGCCTTATCCATCTATCTATGAGTAGAAGAAAAAAAGCACTTTGCTCTCTGGGAGTCTCTCCATATCTCACAACGCCCTCTGTACCATTCCAATGGCTGCCTCAAATGCCTGTCACAGAATTTTGCATCAGAGTCTGCAATCCATGCAAGGCTTGATGATCTAGCAATCTCCATGGGGTGCAGCCCATTGGAGTACTCCAAGCTCTCCAACCTTTGGTCCACTCGCTCGAGCCTGTATTTGAGAAATCGACACAATGTGGGGCTCAGCATGGCATGCGGTTGTAAACCTAGGACCGTCTCGTAGTATCTCAATTTCTTTTGCACTTTGTCACCTTGTAAATTCATCCGGAATACTTCAGGGGCGGTGTGTATCACCAGAACAATGTCATTCTTGCTCATGTGATGTTTTGTCATTTCCTCAATGTTACCTAAGAGTGTCGTTTCTGTCATTGCCAGGAGGGGAGGCGACCTTACAATGGCGTCTATTGCTGCCTCTCTACTACCAAAAAGCCGCCTGAGCTGAGAATAAGTCACCTCCAAGAATGTATTCCTATCAAATCTCAAAATTTCTGGACGCAGATAAAGCACTCGTGCTATCTGTGCATCATTTAAATCTAGGTGGCTTTTCAGCCATTGGATGACATGAGCACCTTTGTCCTGATCTCCCAACAAACATGAATTGAAGCCAGGGGCAGGTGAAATTATATCTGCCCATACATTCTTTGCTGCTGGTAGGAGTTCCATGAGCCTTGACATGCGGTCCATCAACGATGTAGCTGACAAGGCAAAAACAGTTGGATGAAGCAGCAACAACCTTCTCTTCTGTGTGGATTTCATCCCGCCTAGTATTCCTAGCAATGCCTCCATCTTAAACTGCATGCTCTGTACGGTATGCTGTTTGAAGAAAAGGGGGTACCTCTTCAACAGCAGAGCCATGTCCTCTGGTATTAGAGCCCCTCCTTCAATTGATGTACACCACTCCACAAGTGCTGAAGCTTTTGGTATTGAGAAATAGAGAAACTTTGAGCCGTACCGGTCAAAGTATGTTTTCACTTCTTTAGCCTCAATCCCTAGCTCAGCCAAGAACGCTATACGCGTTGCAAGCTCTGATGGGAGCAAGGCATGTCTACTAATTTGTTGATTCCTTTCCTCCTTAATCTCAATGATCACGCTGGCCACATCTAGTTGTACTGCTCTACTTCCGGAACTTCCAACTCGCTGGAGTATGCGAATGCCATGGCGTTTCAAGAGTGCTTCTCCAGCCTTTGCTGATTCCACAGAATGCACGGTATTTCTGGAGACTGCGCAAACATGTGGTGCCCTCGCGCTTTTGTTCATATCAGAACAAGGCAAGAGGGAAGGCTTTGGAATCGATCTCATGGAAGGGGTCATGAATACAGTCAAGCTTATATAAGAGAGAGCCGGTGTCTGCAAAAGTTAAAATACAGACAATACAATAGGACACGATGATTCGAGAATATACGGACGGGCAGGCATCTGCATAACGAGATACTTCATACATTCAAATTTTCCTCATCACAGCGCATCAGCTCGACAATGTCACCGGCACAGCCCCACGCCAGAGTGAGCCCACTGCCTCCATGTCCATAATTATGTAGTACTCGTTGCTCTCCTATCTTTTCTGCTTCTAATCTTAACCCTGTTGTTCTACCAGGCCTCAATCCAACCCATACAGAGGCTACCTCAGCTGCTGCCAAAGATGGCACCACCTGAGAACATCTCTCCAGGATGTCCTTGGTGTCCCAGTCTCTCACACCGGTGTCCCAATCCTCCAAGGTACCTAGGGTACCCCCTAAGACAACATCATCCCTATTTGGTATTATATACGTGCAATGATCGGCATCTACATGGTGCTTTATCCAACTAGCCTTTACCCTCACCACCTGACCTCTGATAGGAACTACCCCATCATCTCCAGCAAGCTCCCTGGCACCCACACCGCTGCAATTTACGATCGCTGAATATTCGCTCAACTCTGCTAAGGAGGACACTTTCTTTTGAACAAATTGACATCCGCTTTGTTTTAATTCAGATATCAACCAATTCAGATACAGTTTTGCATCTGTAATCATTGTTGTGTAAAACCAACCATTCGTGTAGACACCGGACGCATCATACAAACGAAGCTCTTTTGTCGTCATGCGCCTAAAATGTGGGACCACACTTGCCCACTCTGGGTCTGGATGTTCCTCTCTCCACAGCTGGTATGCCGAAGTCAACATGACTCCAGCCTTTGGAGCTTGCGGTGAATTGTAGAGGTCCATGTAATGATTGAAAGTATCTGTTCCCCATGAGTTGACGAGGTAGGGGTCAGTGTTCATCAGCGAATATGGTTTCCAAAGTCCTCCAGCCCCTTCTGATGTCGTACCGGAGCCAATGTGCTCTGCTATCACAGAAACATTTAAATTTAGGTCAGACTTCACGAGCCTGAGAGCCGAAGTGAGGCCTACGACACCTCCACCCAAGACAGCGACTCGATGTGATCTCGGCGTATCTGTGGAGCAACGTATGCTGATCCTTGCTGACCTCATCAATACAAGTGATTGAGATGGGCAGCAGCAGAAATGATTGTATGCCAGTGGTGTCTGCCAAAGATGCCTTTGTATGTGAGCTTGAAAAGGCGATGTAACCCCACATGCGTGAGAAGGCTTTAAACGTCCTCAAGTGCGCATGATCATCTCATTTTATAACATACAATAATTCAGTACGACATTCCATGGTCTCAACGAAGCCAAATTGATTGATCACCAGGTTGCATCTAGTGATATTGCCATGGCCCGGGAGTTAGCAAGCAACGCGTATGAACAGGCATTCAAACGTGTACTACAGTTAATAGAGGGAAACATAGTCCCTGACTTTGTGGTAAGAGCTGGAATTCGCCATTTGCTGTCCCAGAGAGCGGTGTGTTCCACCACCGCATCAGGAGAAGAGTATGAGGACCGATTGGCATCTTTTATAAATGAGCTCAAGCAGATGCCCATAGCTGTCAACACGAGAGATGCTAATGAACAGCATTACGAGGTACCCACTGACTATTTCCTCAGGGTGCTTGGGAGTCATCTGAAATACAGCAGTTGCTACTACTCGATGCCGGGAACTGGCCTGGATGAAGCTGAAGAGGCTATGCTTGCGCTGTGCAGTCAACGTGCAGAGTTAGCAGATGGCCAGTCTATTTTGGAATTAGGCTGTGGCTGGGGCTCATGGTGCCTTTATAATGCAGAAAAATACCCCAATGCAAAGATCACAGCTGTCTCAAATTCTAAGACCCAGAAAGCGCACATCGACGCTGTGGCACATACACGAGGACTGAAGAATGTGACTATCATTACTGCAGATATGGTGGAATTCAATGCAGAGCAAATCTACGATCGTGTAGTTTCTGTTGAAATGTTTGAGCATATGAAGAATTATGATGAATTGCTGAGAAGGATCAGCACGTGGCTGGTGCCAGGTGGCAAGCTGTTTGTCCATATATTTGTACACAGAAAAGGTCTGCCATATCATTATGAAGTGGAAAGCGAAGCTGATTGGATGACAAAATATTTCTTCTCTGGAGGTACAATGCCTAGCATGGATCTCTTGCTTCATTTTCAAAATGACATGGCCATTGAAAGGCAGTGGTATGTGAATGGGACGCATTACTCAAGGACATTGGAGGCATGGCTGGCAAAGCATGACACAGAGAAGAGTGCCATTATGGATATGTTTGCTACTACATATGGGAGGAGAGATGCCAATACATGGTTTGTCAGGTGGAGACTTTTCTATCTAGCATGTTCTGAGTTGTTTGCATATGACGGAGGTGAAAGGTGGGGCCTGGGCCACTACCGATTTGTAAAGAAGAAGGGCTGACAACTCCGTTTTCATTGAGGAAGAAGTCTATGAGCTGCCTCAAGTATGTCTAGCACTCTGTCCCTTGCCTCCAATCTCTCGCTGTATACAGTCCTAGTGAGAATATCTATGTCGACGTGCTCCGAGGGCCACAGTGGGGGGATTTTCTCGTCTTGATCCTGATCATACAATTCAACACTTGCAGACACAGATTTGATGAGTTCCTTTAGCTTTGGAGACCATTGGTGGACACGCTCTCTTCCCTCTCTATCTGACCAAAAGCAGCAACACACGCTGGCCCACAAAAGCATCTCCGCAACCTCCATGGCAAGCGCAACTGATACGGCACACGCGTCCACCATTGCACCGTCAATTTCAAATTGATCTGAATTCCTAGTCGTCAGAGCACCTGTGCACTTCTGAAGAATGTCTTCCCACCTATTGCCAGTTCCAACAGTCTCAGAATAGGTGTAGGGGTTGTCGCCTGGCAAGGCAGACTTTAATACGAAAGGTATAGCCCACTTTCTTTTCAAATATGCCAACTGCGCCTGTCGCCATTTCTTCGCACCGTCCTTCTCTGCTGCCCCAACTGCATTCCACCAACATGGCACCTCCTCATCCTGGAGAGAAGTACTGGTGAGCCACCAATCGGCAATCCCCAACCGACCGCCAGGTTGAAGTGGAGGAAACCATGCAGGTCTTGTCGAAAGATCATCATTGAAGCGAATTTTCTCTTCATTCAATTGCGGACTGGCTTGCAACCTAGTCACCGCCACATCTACAAGTTCTGGCAGCCTTGTAGTGTCCTTGTTAACGATGCAGCCTCTCAATTTCAACAACTGCGCATCTATTCGTGCACTTGCCCTTGCAGCAGAAAACTCTAATCTCGACCAGAAATCAACGAATTCAAATATCTTAGAGTAAGTTCCATGCTTGAAAGCATTCATCAATTGGTCTGATGCCTCTACTGGCTGTTCTTCATGCAATCTACCTAGTCCCTCAAGGCCAGATGCTAGCACACTATCATCCAACGCAGCTGGAAGCAACCAATGTCCAGTCATAGAGTCATGAAGAATATTCTTTATATCCAAAGCATCCAAATGATTCTTCAGTGAGACGGAAGCAGATAACACTGAACAAAGGGAAGCAGCAGCTAATCTCAGTGGTGCAGAAGCTTTTCTGCGTACTTGTGCAACTTCCAAACAATGTAAAGCTTGGAGCAGTCTTTTCAACCGACCGCCGCCTTCTAAGCGGTGAGCTTTGACCAAGGCGCTCACTGCAAGTGTCAACAATTCTTCACCAAAGCCTCTTTCTTTTTCATTCAAACTGTCAGACAGGTGAACATTCTCCTTGTATGTATGTATCAATTCTGCAGCATAGGTTTCAGCCTCTTCTGGTGAAGCAAATATCGGAAGACCTATCTCAGCTTCTACAACCTTGGCATTCACCACAGCTTGATACTTCTGGAGTTCAGTAACCACACTGGAAGAAGGAAAAGAAGAGCTGTTTGCTTGACAATGAGCCACAAGTTTCTTCTTTCCATCTATGCTGTCTAAGGCCTGCAAACCCCTCTGCATATCAGCAGCACAACTGAATGAGGTCTTGAGGTTGTCGTATGCTGTCGCAATTTCATCAACAAATTGATCCTCAGAAATAGCCTGCATCCTATATTTTCTCAGCGACAGTTCTAGCCTAGAGATTGTCACAGTTCTAGTCCTATTGCCGATCTCAGCACTGTTTTCTAATAGACGGCTCTCGATGTTGATTGTACTATATACACTACTATAGTCTTTGGAGTTCTCTGTCTTTCTGCCATTTCTTCTGTCCCAAGCTTCAGCCAAACCACCACAGATACCTACTGGAAACCGTACTGCTCCACAGGTAATAGGGGATTCCCCCTCTAGAGCACTACCTGGCATGATGCAATCCAGATGGTACTGAAATGATTTCCAATCATCTACATCTGCCTGTCTATAAAATGAGGCTGCCGCATCCAAATCCCCAGCTCTTGCTGCAATTGAACCCTGCAGCTGCAATCTATCTTTTTGGAACATTGGAATGACAGCACTGGAGGTGGTGGGGGTGGTGTCTACCACCAGTTGTAACGCTTCTTCATGCTTTCCTCTGCCTTGTAAGATATCCAAATGAAGGAGCAAGGACTCAAAGGTCCATCCTTGAAGAGAAGATTGACGTGATGACATAGTCTCAGCCAAGCGCAACAACCTCTCAGCAGATACCGCATCAGTATCGAAAGCAGAAAGGGCTTGCAGAGCTACACAGACGACCATCCACCAACCGCAGTCTTTCTCAGCGTTTTGTACCTTTTTCATCTTCATACACGTTTGCTGGGCTCTGACAAAGTCTCGCTGCTTTATGTATACTCCAAAAAGACCCAAGAGAATGTCTGGATCACTCGGATGAGCTGCAGCAGCAGCTATGTAAGCTGCTGGAACACTGTCGGGTTGTCCTGCGGCTCTGTAGGCAGCCTCCATGGTTGCCAAGACTCTTGAGCTTGCAGGTCCTTCATTGGTTATTTGATTTAAAATAGAGGAAGCCTCCTCCTTACTGCCTTTATGTCCCAGTGCGTAGGCACGGAGAGTACGTAGGACTTGACTGCCCTTATACTTCTTCAGGGCTGCGTCAATGAGCTTGATAGCTGACTGCAGTCACAACGGAGTCGTCGGCGCTAAGGAGCATATTCTGCGGATCAAACGAGGAAAATAAGATTACCTTGTAGTTGTTGATATCTAACGCATCGTAGATGGGGCGTAGCTTCCTCTCGAAAGCCTCGGAATCCTCCCTAGCCGTCATCGCAAGTACACTTATCGATGAGTTTATTCCTTACATAATCTTTTATAAACAATATACATAATACCTACTTAATTGCCCTACATCAATTGGAATCACGTGACTAACGCCTTATTACCCGTCGTAGAATTCACCTTCTTGCGCAAATCTTGGCACCTGTCTTCGTCCTCGGCCCTTGCGTGTCTCTAGGGCCTCAGGTCCCAAAATTGCAGTTATAGCTTCACTTATATTCCTGACTTCTATGAGCTCTGCATCTAATCCCGAAGGCAACTTGATACCTCCTCTGGCTGGTACTATGATTCTTGTAAAGCCCATTTTTGCAGCCTCTGCGACCCTCTTTCCAGCATGCGCCACCTGTCTCAACTCACCTCCCAGCCCGATCTCGCCAACGGCTGCTACATCTTTTGGTATGGGCTTCTCACAATAAGAGCTTGCAATTGCCAATGACACAGCGACATCAGCAGCTGGCTCAGTTAAAGTTAATCCTCCAGTTACATTCAAATGCACATCCACAGAATGAGGACGCAGAGGCGTGTGCTTTCCCAACACAGCCAAGAGCAACCACAATCTCTCCTTCTTCAGTCCAGTAGGTGATCTTGTTGGAGGGGTCATTGCACCAGGTGCTATAGGGCTACACAATGCCTGGATTTCCATCAGCATTGGACGGCTGCCCTCCATCACAACCGTAACTGCAGACCCCACTCCCCCGGGAGCGGCATCTCTGCCACTCAGAAAAAGTTTGCTTGGGTCAGGCACGGGTACCATTCCAGTCTCTTCCATAGAGAATATTCCCACCTCATCTGTAGCTCCATACCTATTCTTTACTGTCCGAACCATTCTCACAGGTTGCTGCCGTCCCCCTTCCATATACACCACCACATCGACAATGTGCTCTAGTACCCGAGGACCCGCAATGTCTCCTGATTTTGTGACATGTCCTACTAATAATATAGGTACTCTTTCTCTTTTTGCTACCTGTAATAGCGCAGCAGCGCACTCTCGAACTTGAACGATGGATCCAGCGGAGGAGGGTAGTTCATCCAAGTACATAGTCTGGATGGAATCAACTATAACAGCTCTGGGCTGTAGAGTGGCTATGCAATCTAGTATGGAATCTAGCCTAGTAGCAGAATGCAGGAAGATCATATCATTCGCGCCCATACCCATTCTGATCGCCCTTTCCCCTATCTGTTCTGTGCTTTCTTCCCCAGAGACGTATAGAACTGGCTGCTGCTCATCCCCATCACTTCCAGCAGAATTCGTCAATAAATTTGCCATTTGAAGTAATAGAGTGCTTTTACCAACACCTGGCTCCCCACCTACAAGGACTAAGGAGCCAGGGACAAGTCCACCTCCCAATACTCTGCTCAGTTCCCGTCCTGCTGGACCTGGAAGCTGCATCCGCCATTGCTTCCTGGATTTACTGCTGATGTCTGTCAATCGTAGAGGACTGTCTTCAGCACCTCCTATCCATCTACTGCGCCTGGAACTGGTGGTCATAAAGCTATCTAGCCCCGCTTCAGATGCGGCTTTGCTGGCCGAGAACCGGGCTGCTGCTCTTGCGCCTCCCCCCCCTCCTCCATTGTCAGCTGACTGAAGTGCAACTTTTTCCAGAGTTCCCCAACCTTGGCAGGCTGCACACTTTCCTGTCCACTGTAATGTGGTCTCTCCACACTCTCTGCAGACATACATCTGCTTGCTCTTGCCCGATGATGATGCAGAACTTGAAGCCGCCCGGGCAATGGGCGACATCCTAGTCCAGGCGATTCTCTCATACCTATTCCTGAAACAGGTGGTCGAGCTAGATTTTAATTGAAGCGTGGTTAAAGTGTGGATCCTTCTTCGGCTCGCTGTAGCTGTGAACAACTCTCCTTGCACCTTTCTCATCACGTTTCTGAAGGAGTTACGAAGCATCGCTGGGGGTCAGTCTTCTTGTTTCCCACATATTACGAAGATAGTCATAGAGATCAAAAATTAATACGTTCTAGTTGTTCAGATGGGATAAGTTTCGTCACGGTACGCTACTCCGCGCCCAAAATATTTGAACCATTATCTGCCGCGAAAACATCCCGTTTTCGGATACATAATGTAAGTTCTTTTCCAGCTCAAATTTCGTCGATATCGTCTGGTTGAATAAATGAACCTTTAGGGTTTAGGGGTGAAGGCAGGAGGAACAGAAACTGACTTCACATTCCGACATCTTCAACCAACGAACC
>JAAMXV010000670.1:0-37302 GCA_019693495.1 Axilococcus clingmanii
TATTCAACTAACGCCCCCAAAGTCTGGCACCGCTCTGGTTCAACAAATATGCCATAGTCTCCAACGTAGTAAATTTATAGAGTAAATTCGGAAATTTACGAGCCTGATAAAGTGCACAGTTACCACCAGCCCATACATAAATCTGTTCTGACTTCACTAGTGACTGCCCTTCTCTGATAGGCTGTTTGCCTTGGGGACCGGGCTCCACTGACCAACGGTGACAGTACTCCTCTGTGCAAGGAAGCACAATGGTAAATGTAGCGTGGCTCTGAATCGCTTCCTCTTCCACTCCTTGTACAGACATTTTGAGTACTTTCCAGTTGGGGCATTCTGTGTTCTTTCTACCCTCTAAAGTGTGTGTTGTGTCAATGCCATCCAGACAACATTCAACGGGGCATTCGCAATCACTTTTTAAAGTTGGAAGCTTTCAGTCTTTGAGTATGATAACAGATTATCCTGCTGATTCCTCCGTTAGAATACTTGATCTCTACTACACTAGGATGCTGCAGGACAACCAATAGGCATCAGCTGACCATACGTACAAGTACAGTATTTGAAGCTTAGCCGAAATGTTGACTGTCTTGCGGTGGTAGTGGTCTGGTTGCAATTCATGCCTCATCATACGCGACCAATATCAGAAGTAAGATATTGTTTTAATGTTGACAAAAGTGTTTTGAATTGCTAAACTTTGGTGGAGTATGTTCAGCAAGCATCAAGTTTTAAATCCGCTTTGGTCATCGAGCACATTGCGACCAAGGCCTCGCTTTGCTAATCTAACAAGAGCTAGCATATCCAGTATTAGAGATCAAATAGTAAATAGGAGCACTACCGCCAGACAGATTACCCAAAGGTTTTTAAAAGCTGCGTTGGACATCGAACCAAGAGTGCATAGCTACATTACTATAGACGAGCAGGGTGCGTTGGAACAAGCTGATTACATTGACCATCAAATTGCAAGCGGTGCCCTTGCAGGCCCACTGGCAGGTGTCCCCATAGCAGTGAAGGATAACATCGTTACCAAGTCGTTGAGAACGACTGCTGGATCTAAGGCATTAGCAGGACATCATCCCGCGTATGATGCAACTGTTGTAGCCCGTCTTCGTGCTGCCGGAGCTGTGATTATTGGAAAGACAAATATGGACGAGTTCGGCATGGGCAGTTCTACAGAGAGTTCTCACTTTGGCGTCACTAGAAATCCATGGGACACGGAGAGAGTCCCTGGAGGATCCTCAGGAGGGTCAGCAGCAGCTGTCGCTGCAGGACAATGTGCTGCAGCATTAGGAAGTGACACGGGGGGGAGCATTAGACAACCTGCACATTTCTGTGGAGTCGTGGGTCTCAAGCCAACATACGGGAGAGTTTCCCGGTATGGACTGATTGCCTATGCTTCTTCCTTGGATACCATAGGGCCTATGACTCGAACGGTCGCGGATGCAGCAGTCATATTTCAAACCATAGCAGGTCATGATGACTTAGACAGTACGTGTAGTACTAGACAGGTAGAGGACTTTGAGCTAGGAAGTGTGGCTCGCTTGGGGGACAGACCGCTGGAGGGGAGAGTCTTTGGGGTTGTTTCAGAAACTCAGGGACAGGGTGTAGACCCAGCCATACACCTCGCATTTTCAGCGGCAGTGCAACATATTGAAATGCTCGGTGGCAGAGTAGAGGAAATCTCTCTGCCATCATTCGAGGCAGGACTGCCAGCGTACTATGTGATTGCCCTGAGTGAGGCATCCTCTAATCTTTCTCGTTATGATGGGGTCAGATATGGGGAAAGAATGAAGGCGCTTGAACTGAGGGAGATGTACAGCACGACCCGGGCAATGACGCTGGGCTCGGAAGTGAAGAGACGCATCCTCATGGGATCGTATGCGTTGAGCGCAGGCTATTATGATGCATACTACAAGCGGGCTCAGCAAATTCGAACGTTGGTTCAGCAAGAATTGGCTGCAGCACTAGACAAGTATGATGCTTTGCTGAGTCCTGTAGCCCCAAGCGCTGCTTACCCATTGGGTTCCAAATGCACAGATCCATTGGCTATGTATAAGGGAGATTTGATGACAGTCTCAATCAATTTGGCTGGCGTACCGGCTCTTGTGGTGCCGTGCGGCACGATAAACTCCGAGGGAAGTGCCCTTCCAGTCGGCGTTCAATTTATAGGAAGAGCATTTGGTGAGAAGGATTTACTTTCGATTGGACATATTTATGAGAAAACTGCAAACTTTCTCCCTCTCAAGATGTAATTACATGATACTACAACAAGCACAACACCTCGAACTCTCCTGTTCAGAGCGCTCCAACGCAACTTCTTGAGCTCTGAGTAATGCCTCCATAGCTTTCTCTAAGGCTGTTACTCTGGATGCCAGGGTACCTTGGCCGATGTCTCGGCTTGGGTGGGCTTGGCTTGGAGGTAAATATCGCCTGACTGGTCTTTCTACATCTGGAATCTTCTCCTCTAGAGCACGCACTCGGGCCAATATGGGTATCTGCATGGAAATACTTTCTTTTTCCTTTTCAAGGGGTGTATCAATGGGGTGGAAGTCGCTGTCTACTGCTGATGGTGAGACAAGCAAAGGCGACTGCAATTGGCTAGTTCCAACATCCTCCTCTGCAGATGCAAAAGTTGAACTTGCAATACTCGACATAGAATGCCTTCTAGACAATGTGTCAAAAAACTCCTCATCAAAATCGCTCCCATGGCGAATCTCTTCGGAACACGGGGAAGCTGGAGAGTGCAATCCTGAAGGACTGCCACCTTCAAGATGTAGATGTACCTTGACAGGTGCCGGTAACCCATCTCTCTGAGCAATGTCTGTATCTATTTCAGACACAATCCGGACATCATTCCAGGGGCCAACGTCATCGAGAAGTGATGCTTTGGATTTCCCACCTAGGTACTCGGGTATACACTCCTCGTCTGCGTATTTCAAAATTACAGGCATGTAATTAGTGGGAGCAACTTCAATTTTGCTCTGTGTGCGTACATCAAGCATGGGCTTCACTATTGCCCAAATCATCTTGAAAACTCCCGGAGCGTTAATAATTACTGTTTTACCCAACGTTTCGGGGTAATTGTCTTGATCAACTCGCGTAATGAGAGACATAATGCGCTTTACATCACCAGTCAGATGCCGCAAGCCAACACCCTGCACATCTAATATTGTCAGCGTCTGATCTATGTGACGTCCAGCGACTTTTGAGCAGGAAGGAAATATATACTTCAAGGCTCTCTCATACTCTTGCACATGATACCTAACCATGCGCTCAACTGTGGTGATGGCCTGAAGTGCCTTAACATTAATTTGACCCAAGTGCTGGATGTAAATCGGTCTTCCTGTCTTATCAGTCATGTGATAGCCCTGTGGGTACAGAGTCAAAAAAGCATCACGCTCATGGAAATGGAAGTCTTCTAATATTGTATCCATGTTGTTCTCCTCTCTCCAATCTAAGTGATTGAGAAACATGGCTAGGGCTCTTGGAATATCATGTTGACGCGCTCTGAGGAACCTCCGAAGGTAATACTTGTCGAAGAAAGCCCGTAAAGGACCTCGTTTCTCCTCTATGGCTTTTCGAAACTCAGTCAGCAATGCATCCTCCTTCTCTAGGCTAATTCCCCACTCCCTTTCAAACTTATCAGCTGAGGCGCTTGTAGGCTCACGGCCGTCGATTCGGGGGCGTGTCCGGCGTCTGTTGAAGACGGAATTTTTTCGCTCTACAATGCTTGAACTGGCCTCCTTATCTAAATCTGATTCTGAAATGGATCTTGATTTCTTTGGGGACAGGGCCGTTCTAGTGGCCTTGAGGGCCGACTTTCTAGTGTTCATTTTTTCGGAGATCGGCAAGGTCAAAACAAGTCCTCCAAATAATACGAATTCTTATTCAAAAAAATCGACTGTCATTCATGGATTGAAGCATACGCCAGGTTACTTGACAATGGATCAATTTGAAACGAATAGTATCTATGGGTATGATCTAGTTATTCAGGAACTGTATACAGATACACCGAATTGGAGGATGTGTTCATCGGCACTTGGAATTTCATGAAGCCAATAGACAGTAGAACTGTATGCAGGACAGCATATGGGCTTTATTCTCAGGACAAAGCCTGTACAGGTCGCATTCGAGTCACTAGTATAGTATCAACATTGCGAATCTCCATATTTACGGTGAACCCTGTATAAGTCAATCAGATTTAAGCTTGAAACATAGAAGATCGATACAGACTGTACAGTAGCCTTGTAGGACTCTTGAAATGGATTACCTTGCTGACGCTGTTATTCACGGGGACCTCGGGAACATAATAACGCAATTGAGGTACTGGGGTCCAACATTGGCTGGAGGTCTTTTCGGTGCTGGTGAGTAGAGGTTTCAACCAAAGCAACTGCTTCTGGCACCTGACGCCGCTCATGCAGGTTGGTGGTGCTGGGCGGATTCCTTGGTGCATCTGAAAGCCACAGAGGGCCATGGATACCCATTTAAATATAATTGGCCTGGTATTATAGCAACTGTCGCCCTCATATTAATCAACGTAGTTCCAAGGGATGCTTTAACAGAGATATCAGGTGGAATGGATAGGGGAGCTGAGACGAGAGCGCGCCTTTGGTTGTTAGTATCTTTCTTGATTGCATTTGCAGCAGTAGGAGGCAGTATAGCAGTTTTAATTGCAACCTCTGGTCTAACAGGGTTGGCATCTGTAGGGGTGGGCAGTGTTTTACAATGTGGTCTCATCTTGGCAAGTGCACTCTTGTTTTGGGGCTTCAGGACGGGCGACAATTCTGGGTACGACTATCTTTAATCAAAACTTTCTAAGAATTCGGTCATTGAAACATCCCAGGTACAGCTAAGGCAACTTGGACTCCGAATTGGACTTGAAGACGACCTGCGTCTTGGTCTGTGCTGGTTGCACTGTTCACTTTCTCTTGAGCTTTTCCCACTATTGGTGATCTGCCAGGTATCATGTAGGTTGAAAGAACAAACGTTTGCTGTGTATTCTGTTGCACCTTCCTCTCATATACTGTGTCGATTTGAAGCTCTGTGACCACGTCCAACAGCTCGTTCTGCAATAACAGACATCACTCCTCTTAGCTGGCACATTCGCTATTTATAAAGCCATCATCTCGTCTACTATGTCCCTTTTGGCAATCAGCATACATAGACATGTTGGACAACCCCTCAACTAGTCCCTCAGGTCGTCATTAAGATGATTCTAATTGCGGGGAAGCAATCCGAATTAGATTTAGATAATTTAAGGCTCTTGCAAATCCCCAAGCTTACATGTGTTCTACTGTCTTCTAGACTTGGTTCAAATTCCTCTCGCTTTCATATAAAGGGCACTATACTCTCCAAGGTTTTGAAGGCTGCCGCAATAGTGCAGGAAAGAAAACCGATGTCTCAAAATAACTGGCAGCTCGGAATGGTCTAGCATGAATCGTATATCAATAGGAGAGGCTTGATCTCAGCCAGCCTGAGTTGAAAACAAAATGCAGGGGATAGGCCACCCATATTCCGAATATCCTTGAGCATCCTCTAGAACACATCGGCAACGTTGGCTTTGCAAGCGTTGGCCAGTCGAATGACTGAGAAAACGGGAGCAAGCAAGCTTAAATTATCGCTCAATTTCACTTGTTTTCGGTTTTCGTCTATAACTTTACTGCCGGTAGCTATCGCTGGCACCATAAGTTGACCACACGGAGATCACCTAACAATTTGCAGCAAAACAAACTCCACTCGAAGAGTTAAAGTGCTTCGATATTGATCTATCGCTTATTAGTGGTAAAACAGCTGAGTAGAGAAAGTCAGAAATGACATTCAAGCCGTGGTCAATTGGAAGGGGTTGTACGCAAGAGGGGGGCCCAAGGCTTAGCGGGCAACAGAGCTGAAGTTGCCTAGAGGAGGTCCGAGTTTAGTATGGGTTGGAGGACATCAACAGATATAAAAAGTATATTACCAGGTAGATGGTCGCATGTTAATTTCTTAACTGGCCCACTACTAAGCGGCTCCGGAAACAGTTCGAGAGACTTGGCCACCCCTTTGGACTGATCTTGGACGAGCGAACACGTTGTTGGTCGGTCATTAATTTGGCATGTGGGTAGAGCTGTATTGACTCACAGCGGATTTCATTAAACTAAAAGCGATAGACAGCGCGTTGAAGCTGATTTGGCAGGTTTTTTGGGGCTGTCTTCTTGAACGTCAATGCACCCTCCTTCCCTGCCAATGAGCTTTAACGAACCTCTGGACAAGAATTCTGATGAGCCTATACCGAAAGCTAGTAGGCATGCCACATCTGAAGTGTCTCCGCATCAAGCAATGCATCAGCAACAGTGGCCGCCTTCTCTGACCTCGGCTCCTTCAACGCCGCTTTACAATAGCTTTTCACCTCTAAGCGCTGGATTACTCCCGTTGCCACTTGTCAAGTCGACGGGATTGACACCAAGAGCAAATGCACTTACCATTCATGACAATTTGGAGCATTCAAGTCCAGCAGGCATTTATGTTAGCCCAGTAGTGGTGACACTGCCTATCTTACCAGGCTTACCCCTGCTTTCTGGAAATGCATTTAGCCCATTGGCACTTAGACCGGCTATGAATCATTCGCCTGAGGTTGTCACCCCTGTAGCACAGCCAAGTCTTCCTGCCAATTATGGACGGAGGCCAGTTTCTGGGCTAAATGCACTTCATCATTCTGGTTATTTGCTCTCTGCATACGAGAAGAGAGAAATTTTAGATTATAAGGAGGTATGGTTTGTTGGGAGACCTTCAGCCCTCAAGGTCCAAGGAAGCAGCTCCTTGAAGAATAATTTTGGTTTTGATGATGAGCGTGGGGATTACAGAGCTGTCCTAGGAGACCATTTAATGTATCGATATGAAGTCCTACAAATGTTGGGCAGGGGCAGCTTTGGACAGGTCTTACGCTGCAAAGATCACGTCAATGGGAGGGAGGTGGCTATAAAAATTATAAGGAATAAAAAGAGATTTCAGAGGCAAGCTCATATGGAGGCATCAATTCTGGCGACCCTGCAAGAGGAAGATGTTCATGACAAGGCAAATATAGTCCGAATGCTAGACACATTCACATTTAGGTCTCATCTCTGCATATCATGTGAGCTGCTTGGCATCAATTTATATGAAAATATTAAAGCTAGTGGCTTCAGAGGTGCTCCTTCAAAATTTGTGCGGCACATTGCCGAGCAACTGTTGTCGACTCTGGCTTTGTTGCACAAATTAAATGTGTGCCATGCTGATTTGAAGCCAGAGAATATTCTCTTGCTTGCGCCCGGAACATCCAAAGTGAAAGTGATCGATTTTGGCTCTTCATGCTATGTAGATCAGAGACTCTTCACGTATATCCAATCTAGGTTCTACAGAGCTCCTGAAGTCATACTAGGCCTACCATATGACAGCAAGATTGATATATGGAGTTTGGGCTGTATTCTCGCAGAACTTAGCACTGGACATCCTCTGTTCCCCGGTGAAGATGAATCAGAACAATTGTATTGTATAATGGAAGTTCTGGGTCTCCCGCATGAAAACCTGTTGCAAAGAGCCCCAAGGACTGCGCTTTTTTTTGACAAGACTTCGCTGAAGCCACTGAAAAGTGTGAAAGGCAAGGATTGTATTCCTGGAGCTAGGCCTTTACACATGTGTCTGAGGGGATGTACAGAATCCTTGTTTATAGATTTCCTTCGTAAGTGCCTGATGTGGAGGCCAGAAGACAGGATGACCCCGATTGAGGCTGCCCAGCATCCGTGGATTATGTCTGCTGGTGTCGGGGTCCCCGAACAGATTCCTAAATCATTGCGCTCCAAGACAATAACTAGACTTTCCAATAGATTACATGAGGCGTCTTCTATCAATCCCCTCAAGAATTCTTGGCAAGCCATGAAGTCATTTTCATAATAGGTAGGTAGATAGATAGCAACCTTCGAATCCTGCTTGGCAATTATGTGTGCTATGTGACATGAGACCTTGAACTGTATGAATGGTTGAGGATTCATCGTGTAAATTTTGTAAATCAAACAACTCCGATTATATCTCATGAATATTATCAAATCCTGCTTGAAGAACCTCAAACGAGTCGCAGTGATCACGCCCTCCAGATCATACAGGTACCGTCACAATTGATTCTCTCTTTCCTTTCTGTGTTCAAATGAATTCCAAATTTGTAGTTACGAAGATGTGATGGAACAATCTTTCAAAGTGCATCTTAATCTTGCAAGGTTTGATACACCGCATCGCCATGTAGGATTATTTTGCAGCCCTGGAGTTGGATACATTGCCGGAACATTTGGAACTTGGTTGAGTAAAGGAGCGGTAGTTCCCCTCTGTTTAACTCATCCAGATAAAGAGATTCAGTATGTTTTAGAGGATTCCGAGATTTCTGACATAGTTACTGAAGAAGAGCACGCTGAGAGGATGTTAAAACTGAGCAAGCCATTTAGTGCCCGCTTGCATGTCCTAGAAGATACCATCAGAAAGGAATGCAGCACCTTTAGCCCATGTTTGGTGAATGATGTCATTTCTACCATAAATGAGGAAGACTCTGCTCTTGTATTATATACCTCTGGTACAACAAGCAAACCAAAGGGAGCTGTTCATACCCATAAGGGCTTGAATGCACAGGTTGAGCCTCTTTGCCGAGCCTGGCAATGGTCCGAAAATGACAGAATGCTGCATGTTCTACCACTTCACCATGCCCATGGTGTAGTATTTGGATTGTATGCTGCATTGTATAGTGCTGCAAGCGTGGAGTTCATGCCCAGGTTTAGCCCGTCCAAGGTCTGGCAGCGAATTGGTAGCACTACAGAGACACCAGTGTCTGTCTTCATGGGTGTTCCAACAATGTTTCATTTATTATTGGAGACTATAAAAAGCATTGAGGCTTCAGAAAGTCAGAGGTTAGGAGAAGCTGCATCTGCGATGCGTTTGACAGTTAGTGGGAGTTCAGCATGTCCGATTCCCACGCTAAAGGCCTGGCAAAATCTGACTGGCCAGATGCTGTTGGAGCGATATGGGATGACAGAAACAGGAGTGATTTTAAGTAATCCAGTTTTTGGGGTAAGGAAACCAGGAACTGTGGGACTTCCAGTTGCGGGAGGTTTGGAAGTCAAGCTGGGGGAGAGTGGTGAAGTATATGTTAGAGGAGCAGGTTGTTTTAAGGAGTACTGGCAGAACCCAGACAGGACCAAGGAGGCATTCGACAGTGATGGTTACTTTGCAACAGGTGATACGGCTGAAATTGACGCAGATGGTTACTACAGATTGCTTGGCAGAACAAGCATAGACATACTCAAGGTGGGGGGATACAAAGTGTCTGCTCTGCACATAGAAAGCGAACTCCTCGAGCATCCAAGTGTGGTCGAGTGTGCTGTAGTTGGAATACCAGACATTGTATTGGGCCAAGCGCCTGCAGCTGTGCTAGTTTTATCACATAGAAATGCTGCAGCGATTGATGACATACGCAGTTGGGCAGAAGAAAGACTGGCCAAATATCAAGTACCAAGAAAGTTTCGAGTTGTTGATTCCTTACCGAGGAATGCAATGGGGAAGGTGAATAAATTAGAATTAATCAAAGCTAATGATCTTTTCGGGTAACGTGGCCTGGTCTTGTGAGTGCACTTTCTAAAGCTTGAATAGTTTCATCGTCAGAATCGGCATTGAAATCCTCTGCATTGCAGGTATCCAGAGGAAATACCTCAATGTCCGGGTACATCTTGTTGAAGCAGACTCTGGCCTCCCTTGCAGCTGACTCGTAAGTGGGTGTCGGATCTGGCCCTGCACATGCAATTACATTGTCTGGCCAGTCCTTTTTTGCATCCAGGGGGTCCAAAGTCCAAAATGCAACATAGTGAGCGATTGGTTTATTTGCCTGACCCACATAATCATTGCTTACTCTTGACAAATCGACGAAATTAGAGAGTGTCCCCTTCAACTCTTGATAGGCATCTTCCAATGTTGAGTCTTCTGTGCTTAAATGTAATAAATATTTGCCTTCTGGAGCACAATGAACACCTGAACCAAGCATTATAGCCCAAATGAGGCACTTTTGTGTAGGAATGACTATGAAAGATTGGCCCTGTCCTACAAGTATTGGTCTATCAATGATAGCTACAACTCTGTGGACTTGATTGAGACTCTTCTGATTCGATCTGAAAGTTTTTCCACTTGATATGTGTTGTCCATTTAACAATTCAATACCAGCCTCTCCTATTGATTGGATTGGGCACCGCAATACCTGCAGCGCACCAGCTACAGCGGATGACCTAGAAAAGGCCTGGCACAGCTCTCCACCACCATACATTGGAGTAAGAAATGGTCCAGTGCCAGAACCATACCTACCAACAGACTTCAAATACAGCAGGAGCTTGCGTGATGCATCCAACGAGGAAAGGGTATCAACGTTGGTTAAAAGGATACCAGCGAGGAGGATGTCTTGCAACTCCTTATCTAATCCTTGCTCTTCCATAGCTCGTCTTAGAGGTACATCGGGAGGAAATACTTGTTCATCTCCGCGTGTCGCAGCATCGATGCATATATTCAGAAACTTCATTAATGACCGTTTCTGCGGCAGTGTCAGGTTTCTATCCTTGAAAATATCTGATTTAGAACACACTACTTGTCGCAACTTGTTATTTACTGCGACAAAGGGCCCTTGAATGTGCTTGAACTCTGTGTAGTGATGCGCCCCTGAGCCTAATAAAAGTTTTATCAAATCGCCTTCACAGAAAACAAGCTTTGGTATCAGGTCTACATAATACCTCCCTGTCATATCAAAGGATGCGTCATAGAGGACTCTATGAAATTTCATCTCTGACAGAATTCCCTCAAACTCAGCTATTGATGTAGCCGTCGTCCAAGGCCCACCGTAGAAGCTGTTCTCATCAATTTGCAACACCGACTTGCCCGCCTTTGCCGCAGCCCTACATGAACTCTCATTGAGAAACTGACTGTGACTTGATTATGCCAATGATACAACATACTTACGCAGACACTATACATTCTACAAGTCCTGTCCCTAGAACAACAAGATCAAAGGCAACGGGCTCAATGCGAAGTTCAGATTGCATCCTTCAGACTTTTTGTTAAAGGAATGAGAAGCAATTACTTTCGACATGCAAAATATACTTTAGAAAGAGTCAATTCTTGCGATCAACAACAAGCAGAGCAACATGTTGCCCACCAAACTCCATTTGCACAATTTTCTTGCCTTGAAACAGTTTAGTTTCAGCCAATTTTCGGGGCACGATCTCATCCTCATCATCATCACCCTTCCCAAGTTGATTACTCGTCCCAAATCCCCACATCCACCCATTTCCAATTTCATCAAAGCAACCTGAAACAGCCAACCCAGCAGCAGCCCCAACAATCTTGACGCCTTCTAAACCATCCACTGGTTGTATGTCTGGGCATGCACTATCCGCATGCACATCAGCATCTTTCCTTCCGAGTCTGCCATAAGTTGGCCTTCCAAATGCAACTATACTCCCAGAATTTGTCACAACTAATGTATGATGTTGCCCTGGCCGTAAAATGGAGGCATCCGTTATCCCTTGTATCAAAGTTGGTGAAAAAATAGGGGCAGCACTTGCTAAGCCTAACTGGCCATAGTTATTAAGTCCCCAAGCAAGAACATTTCCAGTGGCGGTCAATGCAAAGACATCATACGTGCCACAAGCGACATCCACAATCCTTGTCGAAGCCATCCCACGGCTTTTCTTGATAAAGACTTTGTGAGGTGTTAATAATGTCGACATCCGCACTCGATCAGACAGTCTCTCACCTGTACGGCCCAACTGCCCTTGCTGTCCATTTCCCCAAGACATGAGAGTGCCTGTGCGTGTCAGTGCCACTGTATGATCAGCTCCAGATGCGATTCGTACAACTTGATTATCTTGTGACGTTGGTGTGTAGACACAAATTGGTGTTAACTGTATACGTGTTTGGAGGCTGAAACCCATCACACCACTGCTATCACGATATGTGCCCCATGCCCACACCTTTCCATAGTCTGTCAGTGCTACGGTATGACTGTCACCAGCTGAGATTTGGACCACCCTATCAGTCCCTTTGGGAAATTCTACCTTTCCAGGGACATAAGGATCCCCTACTACCCCTGTGCTTTTTTCAGATTTCTCCCAAAGTTCACCTCCTGTTTCCCGGCCCAAAGCACCTTCGTCGTTAACCCCCCAAGAAAACACCTCACCATCGGCACTCAATGCTACTGTGTGCATACCACCACAAGCAATTTGAATAAATTTGCAATGCTCTATTTGTAATGGATAAGGACGGAGCCGCTCAGTAACATCCTCACCTAAACCAAGTTGACCACAATCTCCATCACCAAAAACATAAATATCTCCCGCTACCTGCAAATGAAGGGCGATGTCTCAGCTGGACAGGTCGTCAGGAGCCCTCTGGAGTTGAGCGAGCATACTTTGCTATGGGAGGGGTGTTGAACAGGATTGAATGTCCTAGGTGCAGGCTTCGATATCTTCCTCTTCACTTCTCGAACTTCTTTAAAGCCGACTGATTTTCTTTTGGATTGAGCCATTTGACTGAGACGTAGAACTAAGATAAGATCAAATGAAGAATTATACTTGTAACAATGTCAAAAGAATAGATGATCTCACAAGATAGTTTACATAGCTAAAGAAACTGTATCTATACCTTGCATGGGTCCTACTGAAGCCACCCATTTGATCCTCAAAACAACGGCTACATGGAAGGAGTCAACAGCTTGTAGCCTTCAAGCTCAAGCTTATCTACTAGATTCATATCACCAGTTGTGATGATCAAGCCGTCTTGCATGATATGCACATAATCTGGCTTGATGTAGTCCAACAATCTTTTGTAATGAGTCACCATGAGTATGCCCATCTCTCGTCTTTGCTCTTTTAAACCATTGACTGCTTGTGCTACATCTCTTAACGCATCAATATCCAATCCAGAATCTATTTCGTCAAGAATCGCTGCCTCAGCTTCTAAACACGCTAGCTGAAGAATTTCATTTCTCTTTTTCTCACCACCAGAGAAGCCTTCATTGACATTTCTATTCAAAAAGGCAGCATCCATATTTAACGCCTCGAGCTTCGGCATCACAAATGCATAAAATTCCAAAGGATCAAGTTCAGAAAGTCCTTGAGACTTGCGACGAGCATTTGTAGCAACGCGCAAGAAATCGACATTACTCACTCCTGGTATCTCAATAGGACTTTGGAAGCTCAAGAATAGTCCGCAATGAGACCGTTCTTCAGGTTCCATTGCAAACAAGTCTTTTCCTTTATATGTTGCTGATCCACTAGTCACATCATAATCAGGATGTCCCACAAGCACCTGCACAGGTGTATGGGTAGAAGTTTTAGGTACTGCACGCCTGACACCGGAGTCGTCAACATGGATGACTTACCTTGGATAATGTACTTTTTCCGGATCCATTTTTGCCCATAATTGCGTGCACTTCGCCTTCTTTAATTGTAAGATTGACACCTTTGAGAATTTCTTGCCCAGAGGCTGCAATTTTGGCCCTGACATCTTTTACTTCAAGGAGGACATCTCCAAGTTTGCTGTGCACTGACAACTTATTACACCGCGAAGCCCTCACAATGTGTGCATTCACTTTTATTGATGGCATGTTGCCACATTGCCCCCAACTTGGCAATTTCATCTTGAATTGAAATTCCTAAACGCAGATAGTATAGTACAGTGGTAATATAGATTCTGTAGTCGCTGGAAATTATAAGAGCTAACGTTTGAAATTAAGTAAGCATGTAGTGATAGGTAAGCAAATGTAATTGATAGGTGTTTTGATCTTATCGTCAGATACATTATGCCTCCCACCTCTTGTGATTACTACAGCTGGGTTTCCCACCTCATTGCCAACATCCTGTTCTCTAAATAGTGTTCTGATAATTCCTTATCCTATATTGCCCTACTTGTGCTTTTTACCTTCATCATATTCTTCTGGACTTATTAGGGTATGAAACAAGCTGTCAAAATATGTCGTATAATGACCATAATTGTGCTTGTATGTGGTGTGGTGAATGGTGTGATAACCAGCACCCATAATAGGCGCTACATTACCATGTATACAGTCATGTATATTAGTGGTCCATATGCCTGTTGCAAACAATAATAGCTCATGAGTAAGGGTATGCATGGGTACAAACCATAATGTCCAAGCATAGGGAATTGCTTGGAGGATTCCATCAAGAGGGTGGAACGCCAGACCAGCAAATGGAGAAAGAGTATGCTCCTTATTGTACTTATGATGAATGTGGTGCAAAGCATTGTAACCAATCCTAATGTCATGGAGAAGCCGGTGTTGCCAATATACAAAAAATTCAACGAATGTCATGTAGAGGGCAAAGTATAAAATGTAGAGTGGCAATCCAACATCTGAGAGTCTAGCATATGCCATGGTCCATCCTTGTTCCATGCAGTATTCGGTAGCTGCTGGAAGGATAGCATACAGTGGCATAGCTAGAACAGCCGCTTTCATCTGTTCAAGCACAGCAGCACGGTGGGGCATTTGTCCTGGCTTAAAGAAATAGCTTCCAAAGCAGAAGTAAGCATAGTAAGCCCATACTGCACCGACAGAGAAGTACAATATGTTTACTGCAATGAAACAGCGCAACCAACTCTATAGTATGGTATGATGAAGAGGTCAGCCTGGAGCTGTATTTCGATATTGTTGGGAGGATGTGGCCATACCTGCACAATATGTGGTATGTTCTCTCTTATATCACTTGGAAGGATCCACAAAAATAGATCATTCTTCCAAACGTTCTCTTCATAAAGTTCTTGAAGCACTACATCTTTATTTTTTGATTGTGCGGTTGCAACCCGCAGAGAAGAAAAAGACGTTGAAAGACTGTGCAAAATGTTTTGAGTACTCTGTGATAATGTTAACTTCGCGCCATGTGCGTCTATGGAGGGAATCACAGTTGTCCAAGCACACGCGCTTGCGAGCAGAAGAAGAATTCCTCCAAGAATGAGTTTTTTCATGACCTAAAATCTTCACTAATTAAATAAACCAATCAAATTTAGAAATGATCGTTTAAATTGGGTGATGGCTTACATAATGGCAACATACTGCATTTGTGAGCAGACTTTGACTGATGTTGTTGCTGAGGGGAGAAGGGTCTTTTCAACTGGGCTTCAAGGCATCGATTAAGTTGTGTAAGGCGTGCAAGGGAATGTTGCCAAATTTCTTCCATTATCACACCTATTTGAATGATACTTGCCAAATGGGCAACTCTTATGTGCAGAATGGGTGAGCTTGCAGTAGGTATGTTCCTTGGCGACATATGGTCGATGCAATCCACAGAAGTGTCGATTTGCAGTAAATTTTAAGTCAAACATTTCCAGTGAAAAGTCTAATGCATGTTCCAGACCTAATAAACTATTTGTGACAATGGCACCTCTTTAACCGAGTTGCAAAGTAAATACCATTTTGACCCAATATTTAATATGGTGGGTCACCAGGTGAGGCGCTTCGTCGCTGATAGTAAACTGCTCAAACCTCAAATTTGAGAGATGTTCACCTTCTCCTCAACACTTCGCTCCTTACAGTGAAGAATTTTCGGCGACTACTATGGCACATCCTTGAACTGTTTACGCAGACGGATTATTGATCGGTTCAACCTCCTTCGGCTTTCACGCCAATGTCAATCCAACATTCTGGTGGATTCCCAGAAATGCATGATCTGATCCTTTTGTCTTAGGCGCCTTTCAGACCGGTGAAACTATGGATCCGGACAGGATCCACGAATTGTCTCCTTTGGAAGCTCAGACCTCCTTGCTGACCGATACTCTTGGGAGTAATGAGAGTACATTGTCAGGCACGATGCTCTTTTAAACAGATCGTGCCATTTGAAAGTAAAGTAACCTGTTCTCTGCTCCTTTGCAGCCTTGGTGCACCGACTCTCTTCGCTCATCACACGTGACAAGCCTATCCATCTGGCCAGCCTTATAGAGTGTATGCAAGCTGCTCTAGAGTATTATGGCACAGTTCAACGCAACATTATGTTTGAAATGCAGTTTGTGCAACCTCTTATACGTGAGGGACTTATGCAAATTTTTACTCGAGTATTGACTGTGGATTGTCAGTGTGTCAGTACAGAAGGTGCTGAAAACATTAGACAAGCAGTGCGAGTGCTCTTGGATCTCTGTAAAGCTTGTCTGATATTTGCAGATCAGTTGGGCGGACATTGTCGAGAGAATGAGTCTGGCACATATACAATCCCTGAGGACATTGCTCAAGACGTCAGTAGCATCATGTACATCTTATACTGCTTAATGCAGCCTGGGGTTGCCTTTTGGGACCGGCATAGTTACCACCAGCTCGTAAACTCTTTGGAATACAAATATGCAGAACCAATAAAGTCAGAAACGGGTCAAATAACTCACCTCTGGTTTATTGATACTATCAATTACATGGGAGAGGTGGGGTTGATTGACGCCATACAAAGACTATTCCATCAAACAGATAACTTGAGTATAGAGCTTGTGGGTTCTTTACTTAGTCCCATATCTGCAATATTTTCATATTTGAAGCCTGAAAGGAAAGCTGAGCTGTCAAGAGTTGTGCTTGCGTCCATCGGTAAGCTCAAGCATCTCGTCGATAAGCGGGTAGATAAAATAGATGCCCTCGCTTTGCCTAGCCTTATCGTGCTGCTGCATCAGTGTATTGATCTTTTAGAAAGCATGTATGACGGCAGGATGGTTTATAAACTCACTGGCGAATTACATCAATCGCTCATACTGCAGCTGTTGAATTCTGCAGTATTTTCCAAGCAACTGACTGCAGTAAGAGAGTTGTCTTCTCTGCTACAAAGAATGCTATCAACTGAAAGTTATAAAGATTCAATTGATGCGCTTACTTGTTGGCTTGAGCAAAATCGTGTTGTGAGGTTGGTTTTAGAATATAATCTCCATCAACAACAATATGTAGAACAAGTACAGAGGTCTCTGGCTATTTTACTGCGCCACGGTAAGCTTTCTGAGCACCATCTGTCTTTTCTTTGGAACCTCATAGAAGATTCCAATACATTTGAAGAAATCAAATCAAATGTGTACAGAATGCTTGGGAGTCTGGGACCATACCTGAAGCCTGAGCAATTAGAATTCTTTTTCAGTAAGCTAGAAAGCAGAAGTCAGAAAGGAAACTTAGGCGATGCTGTCCGGATTTTAGAACTTCTTGTGTCGATGGCTGCCACAAATGCTGGAGGCAATTTAGCAAGACAATTAGCTGATTGCATGTGTGCAATACTTGTCCGGAAAAATGCTCCGATTGAGTTGGCAGATGGAGATTATATTGTGGACATGTGCAAGGTGTCTGATAGTGGTCTAGCTTTAGACTGTGCCCTGCATGTCTTGGCAACATGTATGGACAAGCTAACAACATCTCCGGATTGCATTTCAGCAGTTGTAGTGATGAAAAATCTCCTGGTCCTCTTTTTCCAAAAGCTAGACATGCGCCAAGGCTTAAACAGTGATTTGAATCACAATGGTCTCCTGTTGGCAAGTGTTATCCAAGCATACTCTCGGTTTTTGGAGCTCACACATAGAAGATTGAAAAATGATGAATATGCGCTTCAATACGCAGTAGAAGCTTGGCACGGCTTAATCTGGGAGCTGATTATAAAGGGCAATTGGTATGTCAGTGCATCACAATTGAATGAGATACTTTCCTGGTGTATTTATAGAAAAGTGAATGCACATGATTCAAAGCTGGCATGGCAGCTACTAATAAAGATTTGTAGCCACTCTGCGTATCAGTGCTCTGAAGAAGCTGCTTGTGATCTCTTTAATAGGCGTATGTGCGAGCTCTCACCCTCTCATCTTGACGAGAATGGGTGGCCGTGCTTCATTGTCTATATGAGAGCACTGGGTGATTGGAATGGGGCCCCTCAAGAAGGAAATGAGTATATACACATCAATTCCAAAAATGTAGGAGCTTTGCAGTTCATCTGGAAGCTTGTTCTTGAGGCACCTTTAAATACTTCTTTTGAGGCAGCTAAGACATTGGCCGCAATCAATATCCAAGGTTTGGCAAAGTTCTATGACAGAGACACTTACCACGAGCATATCTGCTACGAGATAAGAAGTAGATTGGATCAGCTCTATCTTTCTTTTAAGATTATGTGGGGTAGTCTGCAGCTTGAATGGCATACTGGGCCCCGTCTTTCTCTTGGTGACGTTGGGCAAGCTGAGAATCTAAAGCGGACACTTGAGTACCTGCATTTGCTTGTCAGCCAGGGAAGATCTTCTGGAGGTCTGTTTTCACCTCCATTGCACTCAGCTGCATTTCAAGATTTTGAAGTTTCTCTGACATTGCAGCTTCCACCTCATTTAGATCAATCAAGCCATTTGCTGAAAATTAGATGTCCTAGAAATATGTACATTGGGAATCTTAAGGCTCAGACTGCTGTCATTTTGGGCCTACCTGCTCTGAGCATTAGGCTCTTCGGAGCTGGCAAAGAGTTTAGGAACAATAGCGCCACAATCGAAGAAGAGCGGCTGGCAAACACAAGTCTCATTGTGAGTATATCAGGGCCTTCATCATCTGATGGAGATAATTTTGCTGAAGATCCAGCAAGCATCCTTGCGAATGAGGGTGAACTTTACAATGTCTTGCTGGCTCTATCTGACCCTTCGTTGGATGAGCTATCCTTGGCATCCATGAAACTTTTAGATTCCATACCAACGTGTGCAACTGCCAAGAATGAGTTGAGAGATGCTGTGTTTGCAAGTGATAGTGGAGTACGGTTGCAAAGCATCTGCGTCTATGAGACAGGGGAACCCAAGCCTGGAATATTGCTTTATGTGCTGCAAAGTCTCTGCGAACTTCTGACCCCAGCATGTGCACCTAGATGTCCTGATACGGATGTGGCCAACAAGAGTAGTGCAGCGATCTTTAGACATCATTTTTTAGAGTCTGGATCCCTAGAGATTCTCTTGAATATCATGTCTTCAGCATCCGGCGCCCGAGGATTTGGCTTGGAAACGCATAGAGCAATGTTTCTCATCTTAAAGAATTGTATAGAGCACTCTGAGATGTCAAAAAGAGAGCCTATCTGCATTAAAATTACGCATTATTTGTTTGCATTGTTAAAGTACGCATTGGAGGCTTTGAAACATATAGAGAACTTGGCGGGGCTCGCAACCCCTTTTGAGCATGAGATCACCCTACAGTGCGGGAATACTGCTAAATTGCTGAGGATCCTCCTAGAAAGTAATCCAGAGCTGCTGCAGTTGATTATCACGGCAGAAAATGACATTTCTGTGACTGCCGTCAGCACAGTTGTATCGCTTCTAGGTGCTCCTTTGTCCCCTGTACAGCAAGTCGGGGCTGAGATAATTATAGGCATATCAGCTCTGTCACATGAGGCTCACTTTTGGATTTTTACGCACATCATCATCCCATTATTAGAAGCACCTGCCTTGAATAATGAAGAATTAGAGGTGTGCACCACAGTCATCAAGACTTTGCACCAGGACGAATTTGACGATGCAAAGTTGGTAATGCGGCACTTGATGAGCCAGCTTCAATATGCGGTGGCGAAGAGCGAACCTTTAGAGACACTAGCAATGTTGGCAGAGGCGCTATTCTTAAAGGTCGGCTATCCATTTGACGGTTTGCGGGAGCTTGTGTCCTCCCTGTTTGTGCAGTATTTGTTTCCTGAGATATTGTCGGAGGAAGGGGGTGCAGCATTTGAAGCTAAGGTGCTTTCACTTGCACAACATAGTGTGTCCTCTAGAGAGGCAGTCTTTTCCCTCGTATATAGTTTGGTGATTCATGATCTTGGTGCTTTTGAAAGTGTCTGTCATTATCTCAAATTGATAACTGGTGAAGCAGAGCAGGTCTACAAGAGACATCACAATAATACTCCGTTGCCCTCTGTGAGGCCCACTGGCGCATATGTGGGACTCGGCAATGGAGGTGCAACATGTTACATGAATTCGGTCTTGCAACAACTGTTTATGCAGCCAACAATACAAGCGTGCATACTGTCGTCTGACTGTGGGCCAGAGGAGGAAGAACAAGGCGAGAGCATTTTATTCCAGGTTCAGAAGATCTTTGCACATCTGAAAGCGGGGATTGAGATTGCCTACAGACCCTATGACTTCTGGTGCGCATTTAAAGATTTTGATGGTGAACCAGTCAACATAAAAGTACATCAAGACGCTCATGAATTTTTCACCCAGCTTCAGGATACTATAGATGAAGGCTTTAAAGCAAGTGGACACCCTCGAGCTATATATGCCGCACTGGGCGGTGCATTCACTCAGACGGTTACGCCTTTGGGTCGGCCAGATCTAAGCTCTCAGCGAGAGGAGGAGTTTTATCAGATTCAACTCGATGTGCGTGGCAAAAGAGGTCTCACAGAGAGCTTGGATTCTTTGATCCAACCTGAGCTTATGAATGGTGTTGATCAGTACTTTTGTGAGGAACTAAATGCTAAGGTGGATGCAGAAAAGCGAAGTTTCATAGCACGGCTGCCGGATACGTTGGTATTCCAGTTGAAGCGTTTTGAGTACGATTACGAAACCCTTCAAAGGCTCAAGATAAAAGACAGGTTTGAGTTTCCTCTGGAACTCAATGTTCTTCCCTACACAATGTATGGAATGGAGGGGGTGGATAATGATCAAAGTCTACCGCATCCTGGAGAGCATTACATGTATGAATTGAGTGGCATGGTGGTCCATACTGGAACTGCTTTTGCAGGACACTATTACTCCTACATTAGAGAACGTACCTCTCCTGGTGGTTGGTTCTGTTTTGACGATACAACAGTAGAACCCTGGGATCTAATGCAATTGGACCCTGAGTGTTTTGGAGGTCATTTTGTTGTGGAAGGTACGAATGAGGAGTATGAGCGGCCTAATTCTGCATATATTCTCTTTTATGACAGGAAGACCACTGCTTCGCTGAATACCAATGCTGCGATGCATCCCACAATACAAGACTATATTGCTGCGGCAAATATGAAGAACCTGGGGCATATGCATGTATTTGGTCATGAGTATTTCGAGTTTATGCAAAAGCTGCTGTTAGAATTGAAGAGTTCTGTTCAAGGAGGTGCCCCACGGAAAGCTCAGAGAACGTTTCTTCGTGAAAGTCCAAATGTTAGGGAAAATCATAACACTGCTTTGATGAACTTAGCTGCCGGAAGGTCCACAGACTTTAAGGCCTTGGTCATGGATTGTTTTGAAGTTTGTTTGGAGTACTATGCTCGGATAGTGTCGAGGGGATCATCCCAAATGGTAGAAATGGCACATGGGAAAGGTCGATGCTGGTACCAGATACTGAACATAGTGATGAGAGAACATAGCGAGGCTGCTGAAATGCTTATGTGGTATCTTTTGGAGACGCACAATGGTGATTATGTGGCAATGACCATAGCATTAGGACCTCCAAGTGTCAGAGAGGCCTGGATGAATATTTTGAAAATGGCTTGCAACTCTCTGTGGCAGGGTGACGAGGTGAAGGGGCATACCAATACCACTCAGCTAGTTCAATGGGTTTTTGACAAAATTGGCAGTCGTATTATGGGCATTAGACCCCATGGATTGGAATGTTTTGAGATCTTGGAAAAAGTAGCAGATGCAGTTGACGAAAGTTTTCCGGTCATTTTGCAACCCTATGCAGACCTATTTATTAGATATGGGCGTATTATCACTGATGTCATAAAATCTGATGCGCACGAGAAAGAGAGAAGATATGAGCAAGTAACAAGTTTCTTGGCATGTATTTCCTTGGTGGTCCGTCGCTTTTGCATGGTAGAAGCAATTGACAACCCCTATTGCCATGAGACAGTACAGAGCAAGGATTTAGTGCCTCAGAATATCTACAATTTCTTGTGTGACGTTGAGACTTGGCAAGTATTGCTGGTTCCTGGCTGTTTCGAAAATCTTAATGTCTTGAGGCTCTTCCAATGGCTGGTATTTGAAAACGAACCGCTTGTGGAACTTAGTGCTGTGGCTCTTTTGAGTCATATAAGTGAACTTGATGACATTTATGACTTTGCCGCTGAAGCTGCCAATTTAAAGGAGGCAATACTCACATTTGATAGTTTATCCGAGACTAGAGCTTGCTTTCTGTTACAGGGCATAGATAAAGAACTGGGTGGCACAAAGGGATTGCTTTACCTTTCTCGAGAGCTGGGAAAAGATTCCATTGTTCGTAGTATTTTGGTAATCTGGCTAGTTCTGGGACTCACTGCCATGCACCCTCTGCTGGCACCAGACCTCGTGCATGCATACGATGAGCGCTGGGTTTCATGGGCATGCTTTACAGTCAAGTCATTGAGCGAGGATCCAATTGCCCAAAGAAACATCAGTCAGTTATACGAGTTGGAAAATATTCTAGAACAAGACCAAATGATCGCTATGTTGCTAGAAATGGGTGCCAGCGAAGACACTACTCATAATCCTCTGAAAACGGGCATAGATATAGTGGCTGGTTCGGAAGAAGACATCATTGTGGTTGAAATTGATGAAAATAGGGATTAAAATTGTACTAAATAATGGAATTAATACTTCCTACGCATAACATCCCAATTTTGTTCGACTTGTTTCAAAATATCTGGATCCTGCCATGGCCCAGGCTCTGCACTGAGGGGCAGGGGATTGGAGCCACCGTACCTCACCTCCAGGTTCTCTGGTGAGATGTACTTGAGCAGATCCTCTCTATAATTTGCAGGCAACACGTGGATTTTAGTCTGTGTACGGGAATCCAAAAAGTACTTGACCATTCCAAAGATTATTCGAAAAGTGGTTGGTGCATTAATAATCAAACACTTATCCATCAACTCTGGATAGTAGTCTTGATCAATCTGCATCACTGTCTGCATGATCTTCCTGACTTCACCAGTCAAAGTGGAAACACTGACACCTTCCATATCTATGATCACAGTTGATTGGTCTAGGATTTTCTCACTAGCAATGCTTGCAGCAGGGAGAAGGATATTAACATACCTCTCCTGCTGTGAGATGTGGTACTGTATGCTGCGCTCCAGCGTGGTAAATTCCCACAATTTTGTGCAATCGATAGCACCAGGTTTCTGTATATATACTGGTCTTCCATCTCTATCTACACCATAGAATCCTTCTGGATAATGCTCATGAAACTTTTCCTTCTCATGAAATACAAAATCTTTTAGGATGCTATCTGCACCAACCTGTCGTCGCCAGTTTATGGTGCTGATTAACATGATCTTTGCTTTGTATACATCGTGTTTTCGAGCCCTCAAGAAACGCCTCAGGGTATAGAAATCATTCAATTCTGGAGGTATGGCAGTTTCCAAAGATGCTTCCTCCATGAGTTGCGCAACTAGTTCTGCCTCCTCAGCTAGAGAGACACCCCATTCATCCAAACACTTGGCATCCTCCTCGCTCGTCGGGGCTGACTGAAGAACATTTTGAAAAGACAATAGTCTCAAAAAGCAAAGCGATGTCCAAATGTAATCTGGAAGAACTCACTTTAGTAGTCTCTGCATTAGCCGTCCAGTTTAGGAAACCGCTTGATATGCTTGTTTTCCACCCCATTGGCAAATTCCCAGAAAGTCAATCTTTCCACTACTGGTGACAAGGTTATAAGTTGAGGATTTTCCCAAGTACTTAATAAAAAATGTACAAATTCAATCGGCAATATAAGCTTATTAATGTTCGAAAGCTAAGTGATTAGTTAATCTCACACCTGACGAGGCTTCAAAGAAGTCACATGTACACACCCATAAGGGTGCTACATCCAGATAACCGGCCATTTCAGAAAGAAGCATAACTAAAATTTTCTCTAAGTTTCAATCACCTCTTTCCTTTGCGCTGCACAAGTTGGAATCCATCCTCATCAATGATTGATACTTGTTTTGCTCCTTCGTCAGTGTCCATCATGTCATCAACGTTTTCTCCATCTCCCTGTCCACCATCATCTACATCTAACTCTTCATCATCAGATGAACTACTGTCGTTTTCTGCATCCTCAGGAGCAATTACCTCTTTACAAGATGCCGCCTGAGGAATTGGAGTGGCTTTCAATTGAGCGACATAGCTATAATCTCCTGTTGCAACTTGGTTGTACATATTGCAAAGAGACCTTGCAATCTGAAAGTATTTAGAACTCAGAACCAAGCTCGACATCTTAAAAGGAAAACAAACCTACCTGATAAGGGCTATCATCATCGGCAAGGACGTTAAAGTCCACTTGTAAAGCTTCGTCGAGAATCTCTTCCAAGTCTGACTGCTCTCTGTCTACTTGATCGAGCAGGCGGGATGGTTGGTAGATGCATGCTTTATAGAGTAAGAAATCTCAATACATAAATGTCTTACTATACCTTTATTAGTGTAAAACCAGTTCAAAACGTCCTTATACAGCTGCTCTGCCTTTTGTTGGCTTTGAAATCCACCCCATTCGTTCTGAATTGCGAGTTGCAAAGCCGTCCAACGCACAAATATAGCGTTGCAACCCTCTTCAAATATATTTTTGTGGGAGTCTTGCATAATCTGTGCAGGCAGCTGGCCGACAAGATGTCCATTTCTTAATATTTTCATGCTGCCTGACAATTTGGGCCGTTATTGATAAAAACTATATCTTTTTTGTCTATTCGGATTGAAATGAAATGAAATGAAATGAAATATAGGACCAGTTTGTTTCATTTTTTCAACATATGGACATCAACATTTAATTCCTCTCGACTCGGTAGCACTTTGACTCACATTCAGTCGTTTCAATATTTGTAGTCCTTGACATAAAGGGACTCACCTTTGGCAGAAAGATCACCTTTGCCCAAGTTCGCTTCACCATTGGCCCTAGCGCGGGCCATAAAGGCACCTTGTCCAGCTTGCCAGTTCTCTTTCTTACCACTCCACGCTTTCAGTGCCGAGGCTTGAAGAGCGCGTCCAAATGAGAACGTCAGAGACCATGGCTTCTTAATTCCTTCAATCTGGTTCATAGCGGCCAAATGGGCAGTCGCCTCTTCCTCAGACTGTCCACCAGACAGGAAGACCACACCAGGAACAGCTGCTGGCACAGTACGGGAGAGGGTACGTACTGTCAGGTAAGCTGCAGTTTGCACATCTGCTTTTGGTCCATCGACACCAGCCAAGACCATATTTGGCTTGAGTAGAGTGCCTTCAAGCAGGGCATGGTGATCATTTAGGGCTTTATAGCATGCACTGAGTACCCGCTCAGTGACCGCGGCACACACATAAATGGAATGGGAGCCATCGCTCAAGATCTCAGGTTCAACAATAGGTACCAACCCATTTTCCTGGCAAATAACAGCATATCGAGCCAAGGTATACGCGTTTTGGTTGATTGAAAGCTCACTGGGGCAACCATTGCCAATTTTCAGTACCGCGCGCCACTTGGCAAAGCGGGCACCTTGCTCATAGTACTTTGCACATCTCTTGCCAAGATCATCGATGCCCTGTGTCTCGGTTTCACCATCCGTACCTGGCAAATTTACAACACCCTTGTCAACCTTGATACCCGGGATAATCCCCTTGCTTTGTAGCAAGGATACAAAAGGAGTGCCATCGTTGGCATTCTGGTAAAGAGTTTCCTCGAACAAGATGACGCCACTGATGTATTTCTCAATATCAGTAGATGTAAAAAGCATCTCGCGAAGATCACGGCGGTATGACTCTTCATTGGGCACGCCAATGCTGGCAAGCTGCAGCAGCGGGCAACCACAGTGAAGATGATGTCAGAAATCCAGTCGAAATTCGTCAATAAATACAAACCCTTGGCAAATCGGACTCACCCTTTTACCAATGGTTCCTGTAGACTCATCAGCAGCCAAGATCCCTCTGCCAGGCGCAGCAATGGCTTTAGCCGTCGCCATCAGTTCTTCGGCATACTTGAAGGGTGCAGCGTTTCCGAGACTCTCCATGCTGATTAATAAGTGAATCAATTATATTATCAAACTACTGTCCGAAAGAGACATTGGACGGGCGGTTGGAGCTCCAAACTTACAGTAACAAGGTCATGGGTCTCTGATCGCACCCACAAACGTACATTTTCATCTGATCAGAGAAGCATGTTGCCTCAATAAAGTGCTGGCAAATTGTACGAGTATAAACTATAAAGCTCCTTCTGTCACAGATTATTGTGTCAAAAATAGTGTTGAGGACAAGGTTGAATAGCTGATCCTTACCATCACTCATCCGCAAATCATTACAGTGTAGAGTCGTCATGTTCCTCACACGAAGTGAGTATGATAGAGGTGTTAACACGTTTAGTCCAGAAGGCAGACTGTTTCAAGTAGAATATGCCATAGAGGCAATTAAAGTAAGTAAAGGCCTCGATGCTTGTTCTGAACTAGTGATCACTAAGTAGTTGACCTTTTCAGCTGGGTTCTACAGCTATTGCTGTAAGAACAAATCATGGAGTAGTATTAGCCGCAGAAAAACGCATCACTTCCCCTCTATTAGTAAGTCAGCCGACTCCTTTTTATGGTTGACAAGAAATTTACCACCTTCAAAAATTGTAAATAAGTGTAGGAGCCAAAAAGTATAGAAAAGGTGGCTGAGATTGATGATCACATTGGCGTTGCCATGAGTGGTTTGACAGCAGATGCAAGAACATTGATCGATCATGGAAGAGTCGAGTCCCAACAGCACAAATTTACTTACAACGAGCCGATGCCTATAGAATCGCTCACCCAAGCATTGTGCGACCTTGCTTTAAAGTTTGGCGAGGACGAAGAAGAAGGACCCGGTGGAATGAGCAGACCTTTTGGTGTTGCACTCTTGGTAGCTGGATGGGATGATGAACATGGACCAGTACTTTTCCACACAGATCCCTCTGGGACGTTTGTGAAATACCAGGCCAAAGCTATTGGTTCGGGGGCAGAGGGTGCGCAGTCAACTTTGCAAGAATCATGGAGGGCAGATTTGACACTGGAGGAAGCTGAAACGTTGGCATTGTCAACTTTAAAGCAGGTTATGGAAGAGAAGGTTACACCAACTAATGTGGACATAGCAAGTGTTGCTCGTAAGTGGCATCTATACACACCCGAAGAAATCGAGTCAGTAATAAGCCGTCTATAGGACGCATTTAAAATAAGAATCACATGTGTGTGCTTAAATCTCCTATCAGGCAATGCATTCGCTGCACCCTGATACCCCTCATGTACTATGTGGAGCCACAGCAGATGGGGACGGCAATGCTGACCCAATTGGTGAGGCAGCAGTTGGTCACTGATTTTTGAATGTGGAGTGCTTGCATTGCTAGATTGATCATTATCGATATAAATTCACTCTATCTTTAACAACCTGACTAATATTATTTGACTTATAGACTGTACCATGGTAACTACGCTCACCCCCCAGACAGTTGATGATCTTAGTTTTAGGGAGCTACAAGCCGCATGCAAAGAAAGAGGTTTGACTGCTAAAGGGTAAGATCTTGCTTTTAATAGATCTGCCAGAGAGTCGACACTGATATGTTTCAAATGACGAAACCCATCTCGCAGGAAATCGACAGAGTTGAAATCGAGGCTTTTAGAAAGCCTCAAGAATGCTTCACCAGTTGCCTTCAAGAATGCCAAGGTGTGTGACAATGATAGGCTACTTGTTTCCCATATTTCACGACATCTTAGACGTTGCAGACTTCGGCCACTAAGACACACACTCCTGCCAACCGACGAAGCCTCGATAAATCCCCGCTTGCCAAGGCTGCCTCAACACCTTTGCCGTCGAGCGGGAGCAAACGAAGAGTCACAGTAGCAAGGAGAGCTCAATCCAAACCAAAAGATACCCTGGCAGTGTCACTAGCAACTGCCATGGCAGTCATTGGAATTCTGGCTGCCCTGATATTCTATGGCATTCCACAGTGTCGTGAGCATTCAAAATGTTCATCTGAGTTGCAGAAAGCAGAGATTACTGCACAGCAATGTTTGTTCGCATTTAGAGAGTACTCAATGAAAGCAGTCACTCAATTACAGCAGCATGTAGCAGATCTCCATCGTACGGTTGGTGAGCTTGTAGGTCTTCCCCAAAAGGAGGAATCGCCCCCGACCAAGTTTCTTATGAATGGCCAAGAGATCATCAATCTGTTGCCGGATGATGGTCAGTGGGATAATTTAAAGGCGTCCTTTCTGTCTGTGGCCACTGGACATAAACTTTCCAAAGAGAAGGCGAACTCAGTTCTGTTGTGTTGTTTCGAGGATGATTGTGAGGATGCTGCAGAGATCATCATATCGGCTGCATGTGAAGACTGCATTCTTATAGTAGAAGCACCAATGGAGAAGGGAGCATTGCAAAAAAAGCTGTCCAATTTTATAAAGTCAAGACCCTTGGGCATCGTTCTGATTAAGGATGTGGATGCAATGGAGTCTGATGTACTGCCAGTCTTAATCAATGCAATGTCAGAGCAGGGTGGGTTTGAAGAGAATGGCTCTCACGTATCTACTATTAATGCAACATTCCTGCTGACTATGAAAATGCCCGAGGAAGTGATATCTCAGCAAGAAGAGGCTGCATTCAAAGTAGCTGCTAAAAGTTACCTCGTAACTCATTTTGCTGGAGAAGGACCGAATAAGGAACTGGGTGCTAGATTTGCGAGTGCCCTGAGACGGAGAATTGACTTGGTTGTTCCAATTCTTTAACAAGTCTATGATTACAATTCATCTTCAGCTCTGAGATATTCACCCGCATCTGCTTGATGGAACAACACAATGGCGCTGGGGTCAGCTCCTCTGCATTCATTTGTGCTCTTGGCAGTGATACCAAAGCCTAACGGAGTATCTGACATTGAATACACTACAACTCCAGTATATGAAGGAGTGCTCTCTGTAATCCTTCCCAAGCCACTCTTTAACACATGATTGCCATATAGGAACTGCATCTCAGCAGAAGGCTTGACCCATACCTGACAAACAAAGACTCCAAGTTAGAGCTAGAACAGGGACACATTTAAGAGGAAACAATACTGCCCTCAGTTCAAGCGTTGGATAATGATCAAATCAACATTATGTGTTCAGGTTGAAGACTGAATCATGTTTGACATCCCCAGGCAGTAAATTACATGCAACACTACAACGTACCTTATATTTAGCATACTGCCCTAGAATGCCTAGAGCACCTATAGTCAAGCGAAATTTACCACTATGCGTGAATTTGCCAATGCATGTCCCCAATGATATTAAATTGTCCTTCGCAATGTTTGTTGCTCTTTTCATAAGATCTTCTCTCACATAGAACACCTTATTTCTCTGAAGACGAAGGCAGTGCAGACTGTCGGTACGGTCAATAAGAGATTTTATATTTTTTCCTATAAACTTATGCAGTTTCTCAAAGACAGCTCTCGTCTCGTCTTCTGTAAGCGGTCTCATCTTACAAAAGCTGTTAACCTTCGCTTAGAGGTCGCCCACAAAGTATATGCACGCTGGCATGCAGATTGCAGTCGCAACTTGAAAGCGGCCAAGTGATGTTAGGTATGAATTTTCCACGAGTGAGAGCTATTTAGGCATTGAAAAATGAAATCGTGCATTTAATGAAGTTCTTGAAATTTCCTTCTGGCCATGGCCACACATATATGTGCACCCAATTTGTAGACCATCCACAGAGTTGCAATGTCCACTGTTTGCACATTCTAGTCCATTTCTTACTATTCAACTTGAAAACCGAAAAGGCAGAGAATTCTACAAGAATGGCTGCACGGTTGACCTCTGTCTCAGAATTTCAGAGAGGTGCTCGGATTGTTGGTGAGTATTACGTTCTGATTGGCGATCGCAGTATACATGTACACCATTTTGATTCGTAGTTAGAAGATACTGATATGTATTGAGTTACGAATGATTTTCCTGATTACCGCTATCACCACTGAAATGCAGGTTCACACCGGGCTGCTAACAGCTGTGGCCGGGTCAGAGCCTTACCTAGCAAATGCCAGAATGCACCCGACGAGATCTCAGCAGTTTTAATCCAGCGTCGTGCATTGCTGGGAGCCGGAGCTGCACTCACAGCGGCAACCTTTGGGCCAGCAGCCCCTGCCAGTGCTGACCGTCTTCTATCTGATGATTGGGAACAAGTCGATCTTCCCCTTGACAAAGGCATAGTACTACTGGATATCGGCTTCACTGGGAGCGATCCAAACCATGGTTTTTTGTTAGGTACGCGCCAAACTTTATTGGAAACATTTGATGGTGGAAAGACCTGGTCTCCCCGTAGCGTGGAGGCTGCACAGGATGAAGGCTTCAATTACCGATTCAATTCCATCAGCTTTCATGGAGATGAAGGTTGGATCGTTGGAAAACCAGCAATTCTCCTTCACACTACTGATGGAGGCAAGAGCTGGGAGCGAGTTCCTCTTAGTTCCAAGCTGCCTGGTGTCCCCGTGTTGATTACTGCGCTTGAAGGCAAGGGATCTGCAGAAATGACAACAGATCAAGGAGCAATATATGTTACTTCTAATACGGCTCTAAACTGGACAGCTGCTGTTCAAGAAACAGTAGATGCAACACTCAACAGAGTCATCTCGTCTGGAATTAGTGGTGCTTCTTACTATGAGGGGAGCTTCTCTAATATTACCCGCTCGTCTGAAGGGAGATATGTAGCTGTCAGCAGTCGTGGTAACTTTTTCATGACTTGGCAGCCGGGGCAGGCGTATTGGCAACCACACAATAGGCCCAACACAAGAAGATTGCAGAACATGGGATTTACCCGTGATGAGCGGTTGTGGCTGACTACCAAGGCTGGGGATCTGTTCTTTTTGCAAGGTGATGGCGATGGAGTGGCTGAGCAGTCAAAATTGGGATCAAGGGGCTTTGGAGTATTGGATGTAACCTTTATGGAAAATGGCTTGGCATATGCATGTGGAGGCAGTGGATCGCTTTTCAAAAGTACTGATGGTGGCAAGTCCTGGAAACGCGACCGCAACACTGACGACCTAGCAGCAAACCTTTATGAAATCAAATTTACAGGCAAAAGTGGTTTTGTGCTTGGGAATGATGGAGTATTATTGCGTTATATTGGCAAGGACACATGAAAATAAAATTTACTCTTAATAAGTGTGAGAATGGTAATTGTTAGAATCCTGCTGCTTGTAGATTCAGGGAATTGATGTTCAACTTGTTGTACACATTTTCGCCAAGCAGTGATGCTCCTCCTATAATGTATGTCAGAAGCCATGGCAGAAATATAGCAGTATAAATAATGAACCAAGCTGCAGATTTCCTTGTATAACTTTTAACTATTGGATCGTGGCCATTAACAAAGTCGGGGAAGAACAGCCATATGTTACATATCCAAAACCATGGAAGACAGAAGAAACCAGCGTAATAGTATCGAGATGCTGTCTTCCTTGCCTGTATTGCTAGGATGAGATCTCCATCGCAGGTTGCAACGGGCGTAAAATCCATCGAAAAATGATCTAAAGTGGGTTTCCCATACTCTTAGTGTGTTAACGATTACAAACCTTTCTGCTCTTAATTTGTTTGTTTGAATATTTAATCAGCTCAATATCCAAGGAGCTCTCTACAGTATTAATCCGTTCATGCCAGATCCAAATGACCCTCTCATGCGGCTTGCAACTCCATCTCTCCAATTATTATTATTGTGAAGCAGCAGCTGCCTGCTGCAGCCTTTGTGCCTCTTCTTGAAGTTTCATGATATGCATTCGTTTTGATGTCGCCATTTCATTAGCTTCTTCAAGTCTCTTTCCTATCCGACGGAGCTCGCCTCCAATAAATTCAAGTCGTTTGCGCACATTAGATGTCGCCTCGTCCTTGTCTTGTTTGAGCAATGCAGGACCGATTAATTTATAAACAGATTCATCTTCATCCATAAGCTCTAATTCTTTCATGACCATTTCATTTTCATGCTGCTGTTGTTGAAATTGTTGCCTTGCCTTAAACCCGTTTTGCAACTCTGTGTCAGGGGACACCAGGAACAGTAGAGACTTGGGAAGTCTATATTTAACGCATGATGCAACATACCTTGTTGTATTGATACTAGTTCTGCAGATGAAGACTTAAGTTCTGCATCTAAGGCTCTAAACCTATCCAGTATAGTTGTCATCCCTGATCCTGAAACTGGGCGATACTTCCCTATTCTCGCTATTTATTTTGATATGATGAGTCACACTGCTATGTAGTGTTATTATATTTTGAACTGTTCAGAATCAAGAGAGTTTCCAAGTCAAAGATACCGATACTGCAAAAGCAGAAGTAATTATTTAGAACTGCAATGCGCTGATCCAACTTAGTTTGGATTTGAATTTGAGTAACTAAACTACTTTAGTTTATATTTTGGGCTTGCCTTGCGCTGGAAAGTTGACTTCTCATCGTTTTGATCAAGTAATAACTATTGCCAATTCGCTCGTCAATTTGTTTAGGCCTACCTGACTTCAGCTGCTATCGTTGATCACACCTGAGGCTAAAAGATTGACATGGGAGATAATCATACCGAGACTGCGGGCTCAACGCCCTTGTTCGCCGTCTTCTTCCTGAGCATGTACTCGCTCTTCTTGGTTCCTTACACGCTCCGCGTGTTCTTCAAAGATAAGGAAAAGACCTGGAAGAAGGATATGAAGTCAAAAGGTTTCGATTTGAAGGCCAGAGTCAGGAGGCTCACTTCCTGGAAACTACTACTTGCCTGGTTGTTGTTTTTCAGTTTGTACTGGTACATTCAAAGGGCGATGCAGGGCTCTAAAAGATTCGATCCATTTGAGATCCTGGGAGTTGAAAGTAGTGCTAATGATCAGGAAATCAAACGTGCATACCGCAAGTTGTCACTTAAGTACCATCCAGATAAGAATCCAGACCCGGCGGCCACAGAATACTTTGCAGAGTACATTAGCAAGGCATACAAAGCATTGACCGATGATGTTTCCAGAGAAAATTTCAAAAAGTATGGGCATCCTGATGGTCCCCAAGCATTAACTGTCAGTGTTGCATTGCCAGAGATTTTCTTCAGCAAGGATAAGAGAGCTGCCCCAGTTATTCTCCTTTCACTTTTAGTAATGGGCATCCTTGTTCCCATAGCAATTGGTCTGATGTACTTGGGAAGAACGAACAAGTACTCAGGGCCACATGGACTCATTCCGGACACAATGGCAATATTCTTCCATCCCCCACTGGGAATAAAGGAGGCACAAGGCGTGGGAAGAATTCCGGAGACGCTGGTGTGCGCTGCAGAGTTCATCATGATGGACACGCCAAATTCACAACTATCAGCTCTGGAACAATTGAGGAATGCAGTGCTGAGAAGCTATCCAGATTTGAAAGATAAGCCTCAATTTTGGAAACGGAAGGTTTCAGTCGTTAAAGTGCATTTATTATTGCTGGCACATATGGCACGAGAACATATCCCTGCATTGCTGGAAAAGGATCTATCCTTTGTACTGGAGAAAGCGCCTTTGATGCTCCAAGAGATGTTCAAAATTGCAACTTTTCCGAGAATTAGGCCCAACTATGGCTGGTTGATACCTGCAGTTGCTTGTGTGGAGACTCTTCAGTGCTTACATCGAGCTGTTCCAGTGACTACTAGAAAAGCCTCCCTTCAATCTCGAACATCTGAAGGCACACCATGGCTCCTTCAACTGCCAGGTTTCAACATTGATGTAGTCAGAAACCTTATTCGCCAAAAAGTCAAATCCTTGTCAGATCTGCAAGCCTTGACAGCTACTGAAAGAGGGGCTGCTCTCATGAATGCTGGGGTGAGTGAGTCTGGGGTGGTTGAAGCTGTTGAGAGTACACTGTCATTCATGCCGAGAGTGTATGCCTCAGTTTCATTTGTTGTAGAGGGACCCCATGGAGAGGAAGTGAGTGACCTTGAGGCAGGGGATATAGTTACGTGCAGAGTACAGTTGCTTGTCGTGAGACCTCGCCACCTCGCCTCTGACTTCGACCCAGCAACCTTGACTGGAAAGGCTCCCATAGCATTCACGCCTAATTATCCAGTACAACCTGTTGAGGAGTACTGGTATTTTGTTTTGGGTAACCCATCCAAGAATGCATGTATGGCACATGCAAGAAGGTCATTATTAGAAAGCGAAGTGGCAGGTGCCAAATATGCAACTGCTTGGGCTGGAGGGTTGGGCATTCAAGAGAATACTTTAAACATAGCTTCTCAAATAAAAGATCCATTTGAATCTGAATATTCTGAGGATTTGGGTCAGCAAGTAGAATTCAAGTTCATGGCTCCCGAACCTGGCAGACATGAACTTATGCTCTATATCCTCCCTGATTCATGGCTTGGTTGCGATAGAGCTTTGTCAGTCAAACTCAAAATTGGTGAACCCGGATCCGTAGATCCGGAAGAGCGTTTTAGAAATGCAGCAGTGTTGCAGCGTTCAGAAGAGAGTGAGTTGCAAATGGCAGGGGAGGGTGACAACAATGAAGATGAAGATGATGATGCAGCATATGGGGATGGGGATGAGGATCATGGCAGTTATGACTCAGATGAGTATGGAAGTGAGGAAAGTGAGGAGGAGGAGGAGGAGGAGAAGGAGGATGAGAATTAGTTTTAATAATCTAATAGTCTAGTACCTGTGAGTGTATTCTTGGAAATAACGTCTTCTGCTTCTTCCAGTGTCCCTTCAACAAGTCTGAAACCTTTGTTCTCAATGGCCTCACACACACTCTCTATTAAGGTGCTCCTGCAAGCTATGACATTCTTCAATGGAATAATAAACTCTTCGTGACTTCTTCCATTCCTATACTTTGGTGCCCTGTCTGGCTGCTTTAGCAACGACATCATAGTTTTATCATAGTCATACAAGAAGGACGTGTGGTGCACCCATCGACCTTTGCTAATTGCTTGAGCGTTCCCTCCAAACTTCCTTTGGCCAAATGCATAATCATGTTCCTGCAAAAGAAAATTTTTCTCATATTTATCAAATGCATGTCTGAACAAATCCTCTGTCCATTTCATGATAGGCCTGGGGTACGCCTGGAGGCCAGGCACCTCCCCCTCGCTCATAATGAGGCTCGTGAATATAGTATTATGGTCCACAACAACAGTACCTCCCCCTGTAAATCTTCGTATCAGTGGTATATTTGCAGCAGCTGCTAACTCTGTATAAACAAGTTGTGATGGCTTCCCCGACACGCCCAGGACGACCGCCTGATAAGTCCCGTCATTGACCAGTAGCCAGCTTCTGTCATCAGCTCTCAAGAGCGCTTCTTCCAAATATAATTGCTTGAGGATTGGATATCTCTGGAGTCTGAGCAAGTTGATGACCTTAGGTAGTTGGTTTGTCATATTGCATCGCGCACTTTCGACTTCCAACTAGTGGAACGTGGCGACGAATCTGCCTGAAAACTCATCTGTATCGTGATCTACAAACGTAAACCTTAAAAAACAGCTAATTTTTGACCTATTTTTCGGCACCATTCGGTGTGTCGTCATATGAAGTCGATGCTGATCAGCATCCAGCACACTGGACTGAAGCCGCCGGACTGCTTTCATATAATTCAGCATTTCCTCTGAATCTTTCCTTTTGCCATTTTCATATTACGCTAAGGCGCGCCTCGCACCACAAAACATAACCAAAAGCAGAGGCTAAGCTGCAGGGAGATTCCCACAAGCTTCCTCCAAAAAATCTAAAAAAACAGGGACTCCGCTGACTTGGTCCAGCCCGGCCCGCCAAAAAAAATACAACCCTTCTCCCAATTTCACGCTTCATTAGACCTTTGATACCATGGCTACTGTTGCTCCTGCTGCCGCGCCAACTGATGCCCCGGCTGCCACACCAGCTCCTGCTGTGAATTCCAGTTTATACGTTGGAGATTTGGACCGTGATGTGACAGAGGCCCAGCTGTTTGAAATTTTCTCTCAGGTAAGGTCGTAGATTGAATTCGCTCATGTTTGAACTCGCGTTAGCACTGATGCGCAATCTGAATTTTTATTTCGTGGATTGTTAGAATGAAGAGAATGTTAGTGTTTTTGTGACATGCATACTGAGTGAAACCTTTTGTCCTGTAGATTGGTCCTGTCGCCTCTATCCGCGTGTGCCGTGACGCAGTCACACGTCGTTCTTTGGGGTATGCATATGTCAACTACAACTCTGCATTGGATCCTACTGCTGCAGACCGTGCCATTGATGCGCTCAATTACTCCCCTTTGGCGGGTCGCCCCATGCGAATTATGTGGAGTCATAGGGATCCTGCTTACCGCAAGTCCGGTGTTGGAAATATATTCATCAAGAACCTTGACAAGAGCATTGACAACAAGGCTCTGCACGACACCTTCTCTGCTTTCGGCAACATTTTATCGTGCAAAGTGGCCATGGACCCCTCAGGAGAATCCAAAGGGTATGGCTTCGTTCATTTTGAGAAGGAGGAAAGTGCAGCGCTGGCAACTGACAAGGTCAACGGAATGCTTCTCGAAGGCAAGAAGGTCTATGTTGGCCCCTTCCTGCACCGTAATGAGCGTGGATCTGACTCAGATGCACGCTTTACTAATATATATGTGAAGAACCTTGATGAGGCTGTCTCTGAGGATGAGATGAGGGACCTGTTTGCTGCCCATGGTCCCATCTCATCCAGCATTCTCATGAAGGACGATGAGGGCAAATCCAAAGGCTTTGGATTTATCAACTTTGAGGATGCCGCTTCTGCTGCCTCTGCAGTTGAGGCTTTGAATGGCAAGGATATCAATGGAAAGGAGCTCTTTGTTGGACGTGCTCAGAAGAAAGCCGAACGCGAGGCAATGCTTCGTCAAAAGTTTGAAGAACTTCGCTCAGAGCGCATATCCAAGTATCAAGGTATGAACCTGTACATCAAAAATTTGGCTGATGACGTCGATGACGATACCCTCCGTGATGAGTTCTCTGCATTTGGTACAATAACATCCGCCAAGGTTATGAAAGACCAGGCAGGTAAATCCAAGGGCTTTGGTTTTGTCTGCTATTCTTCTCCAGAGGAAGCAACTCGTGCCGTCACTGAGATGAACAGTCGTATGATCAAGAACAAGCCAGTATTTGTTGCTCTGGCTCAACGTCGGGATGTGCGCAGAGCTCAGCTTGAGCAGCAGTATGCTCAGCGCATGGCTATGGGACCAGGTGCTGGTCCTCGCGGCCCAATGGCTCCTGGCAATATGTTCCCACCAGGGGGAGGGCCAGCTATGTTCTATCCACCAGGTCCGCGTGGGCCAATGGGTCAGATGGGCATGAATCCTTACATGATGGCCGGGCCAGGGAGAGGAATGGCAGGGCGTGGACCCCCTAGGGCGGTTGCTCCTGGTATGATGATGGCTCCAGGTGTGGGCATGGCTGGCCGTGGTGGCCGTGGTGGAAGAGGAGGTATGCCCATGGCAGGGCGCGGGCCTCGTCCGGATGTTGCTGGTCGTGGACCA